>BQNB010000285.1:0-36689 GCA_026074375.1 Tanacetum coccineum | reverse complement strand
TATATATATATATATAGGGGTGTTCGACCGGATCTAAAAGAAAGAAAAAAAAGGAAACAAAGTTTGACTTAAAATAGGATTCTAATAGTATAAATATAAGATAAATAAATCTCTAAATCACTTTTTCTCTCCTTCTCACCCTTTGATCGGCCGAATCCCTCAAGAGAAGAAAAAAAAAGATTTTTTTTATCCAGAACGAGTTGGTGAATTAGAGTTTCAAGAATCAAGGTTTATGTATGTTTCAATTTAAGTTTTTGTTTAGTTTTCTTTAAAACATGTAACAATTAATATTATGGATTATTAGGGTTTTAAGATCTACTGTAATTAAGGATTTTTTTAATCATGTTAGAGTGTTTAGGATTTAATTAGGATCTTATTGATGTAAACGGTTAGGCTTAAATCGCTTTAATTTATGATTTAGAGTTGAGTAGAAGTTAGGTCTGTGTTCAACTGATGATATCTAGATGTTCAAAACGTGTTTTGATTTGATTCCAGTGCCTAAATTGTAGTTCAAAGAGTCTATTTTTCAAAAAGTCCAGCCTCGATTGAATTGGAGTTCTGGAAGTTGGTTAAACATTAGTTACAAGAAAAGTTGTCAAAACAATATATACGGGTCAGATTTAGGTCATGTTTAGGAGGGTAAAAACCTAACTTAAAAGTGGAATTAAGGTTATCTAATCTACTGTGGTTAAGTTCTATATGTATATAAAGAAACCCTAGAAGGAGAGCTTCTAATTGTGTGTCTAAGTATGATAGTTAGAGCCATACTTTTTAGTGTGCAATCAGATTCGAATTGGGAAAGTTTTGAAGTTGGATTTTATTTGGGATAGTTGTGCATGTAATGAGTAGTTGGGAATCACATGGTAGTTAGTAAACTCATAAATGAACTTAGGTGATTTTTGGTATAATTTATGGAGGTCAGCAAGTAGGGATTTTAAGAGGGTAAAGTTACGCTAAAATTCTACATTTTTGAACAAATTGTAGTTAACTAGTGTAATGAGATAATGAAGTGGTTAAGGTTGGGCATGGTGTCGGGGTGACCCATGGTGGTTAATCAAACCTTTAGACATCCATCATATGTGTGTTACATGGACTGAAGCTTTTAGCTTGGTCGCGTGTAACCGTGTTTATTTATTTGTATAGTTGCGTGATAGGATTTGGAAGCTGCATGTTGAGCATTCAGGTGAGTTACATAGTCCTACTTTTTAAATTGTTTTAAACTTGGGATGGAAATGATGCAAGTGTTAAATAAGTTTTAAATTCCTATTATTATGTGTTAATGCATGGACTATTATGTGACTGATATGCTTTATGTGCTACATGTTATGTGATGTGATATTGATGTGTTGCCTAGTCAGGTGGATTACTTGCGGGTATCCATTGCCTGAGCTAGAGGGAAAGAGATTTAGAATGATCCAAGAACGATTTAGTTCGTCTGCTTGGTGTTTGAGTGTTTGATTGGATTGAATTTCATGTTAGCTTGTATGTTAGTTAGCATAATTATCATGCAAAAGCGTATTGTTTTATAATTGCAGGAATTGGTTGAATCGTTTTGGTAACGGATTGATATGTGTGTCTGAAAACCTATGTTTCTCACCAACCATTATGTTGATGTATAAGCATCATTTTCAGGTATTCAGCAGGATGAGATAAGTTAAGAAAAGTGGCTAGATGGACCATAGACAGCTGGCGAAGTTTGGTTATCTAGATTAAGTTATTTTGTTTGGATGATAAATGTTAATTGTTTGTTTTGTTAGGATGTTTGAATATTTGTCATGACATTGGCATGAACTGCCTTCATTTCAATGTTAGACACCTTTTGGATTTTGTTGATGTGTTTGGGTATTTTCATGACACTGAGTGTCTATACCTTGTATCTTTATGCATGTTTTAGTTTCTCTTATAGACGCCAAAGTGTTGTGATGATTCCCATTCTCGTCGTGTCTCGCGTTTCTGCCTTGGCGAGGTGTGACATGTGTAATATTTAGTCCAATAGGCTAGTTAGTTAATCTAAATGATGTAATAGTCCAAGGTCTGGCCTATAAAAGCCCACAAGAAGGCCCATGGCCGGCACCAAGGATATATAAAGACCCTCTCTACACATGTAGAGGGTTTGTGAGTGTGTGTTTATCAAGTGTGAAAGAGAATATTCAAGTTATTATCCAAACACCTCCACCATCTCCTCTCTTCTCTTCCATTCTATTTTGTGTGTTGCTTTGTGTGAAAACTAGTATTCTACAAATAGTAAAAGGATTTACAAACTAAGTTTTATGCAATCATAAGCAAACACTAATAGATCTAGCCTAACATGTTAATTGAAAGTAAAGAACACATAATCAAACAATACATAGACATATTAAAAGATTAAGAGATAGAAGAACTTCACTTTAATTAATCATGGAATAATTGGTGGATACAAAGGGTTTGAGAACCCTAAAATGACCTACAAGCTAATAAAAGTCGTTCCTCTCAAATACCCTACGAATTCCACACTTTAAAACATAAAACTAGGGATTGTATATATAAGAAATCAATCGCGACGGCGTCGCTTGTAAATTGCGATGTCATCGCCCCACCAAATATTCTAGGGCTTCTTTAAGTCGGTTAATCCAGACGTCATCACGAATTTATTCTGACGCCGTCTCTTGAGCATCCTGACACCGTCGCAAGGAATCACGACGCCATCTCCACACACTGCATGCAATTTTTTTGAGCCTTTTCGTGTAAAGTTGTAATCTTGTACCGTTTCTTCCCAAATTGAGTCCAAATCATGTGTATTTCCTCCAAATGCCATCCAAGTGCCATAAACACAAAAAGAAACGATTAAGCACGTATTTTGGAGATATTTGCATGATTTAGGGGGTTAAATGACCCTAAAAAGTGTATAAAATAACACCTCATAAAATGCTAGTTGAGCATTAACAAGTATAAAAGAATCGTTGATCCGGTGGTCTTGGTGAATCAAACTATAAGATTGCCATGTTTAGAGAGAGAGTAGAGGGAGAAACTAGTGTGTGTAAAATATATGTGAAAGTGAAAAGTTTACAAGAGTCTCACCCCTCCATGGAAGCAATGGAGGGGTATTTATACCACCATCTAATACATAAGTATGCTAAGTTGACAACTTTAGTCCCTACATATGGTGTTATGTTAAACTATGGTAATTCCGTAATGTTATCACATAAAACGAAATCCTAACAATCTTCCCCCATGGGACGATATACGGAATTACTTACAATATTTTCCTAACAAGTACATAATGATTAAGTTCAAGAGCTTCCACGAAGCTTCCAATGTTGATGATGTCTTTAATGGCCTTTGATCTGCTTAAAGGCTCAACTTTCTTCATACACTTCTTATCATCTTGAAGTTTCTGAATTAGCTACATGTCTTCAAAACTTTATTTTCCTGCACTTCTGGTCATGTCGAAGTTTTCTAGAATCTACTTTTCATTTGACTTCAAGTCTGCACTCCACCATGAACCATCTTTATGGTACCTTATAGGAGAAATACTGTAATAGGCACGAACTAAGTAACCCATACACTTCTGGTTAAGGAGAAGCTTTCGAATTAGCTTCCCCCTCATTCATGCCACATATTCTTCATTATGAAGCTTTAATAGCTTCCCCCCAAACAAGCAATCCTCTCTTGAGCAGTTTAAAGCTTTCTTTCAAGCTTAGAATAATTAAGTGCACAGCGGAATTAGTAACAAACCACATCAAATATTGCTCCTTTGATAATAAGCATAGTGATTAACTGTTTGGGGAAACATTAATTGGATCAGCAATGTATCTTCTCACGCTTGAATAATTCTTCTCATAGTTCTTCCCACTGAAAGCTCAAGTAATGCATACCAAAAGTATCGAGATATCTCTTCCCCCATGTAGATGAAGAGATGCAACCAGTCTCATTGTATGAAGCCCAAAAACCCGAGGTACACACTCTATCCCATTTATGAAGTCAAAATCATAGCATCAAAGTCAATTAAGTCCCGGACGTGCGCATTCCTTCCTTCAGGATACTGATGATATTTCTTGTAACATCCAAGGTTAGCTAAGTCCTGGATGTAGACAATTAAACCCTCTAAGTAGTCGAAATGATAACACCAAAGTCAATTAAGTCCTGGATGAACTCATTTCTTCTTGCAGGATACTGACTATCTAGAGGAATCATCCTACCATTATGTACCTCTTTTATCATCAGATCCTGTTTCTTACATCTCTTCCCCCATGTAGGTGGAATAATACACCAAAAGCCACGAGTTAAACACTGATTTTCTCTGCGGTCATGACATTTATCTTCCCAGAATGACCTCAAATAAGAAGAAGGTATGAAGTTCGTCCCGTGTACTCGTTGTGCGTTCAGATGTACGTCTCCTTCCCCCTTGCTGGTTTTGATACCTTAGAATCAGCAACACATTGTACGCACATATACTTGAAATTTTGTGAGAAGAGGGAAATTAGCTCAAATGTATCCCGTAAGAATCAACTACTGATCAAATCTCTACTCATAAACTCTCTCTGACAATCTTTACCGACCCCTTTATAGGCTATTTGAAGTGACCACTGATGGAGTAAACCCGATATTCCAAACTTGAAATTGAAGTAGAATTTCCGGTTCTTGTGACTTAAGCTTGCACTAATTTTGGAAGAACGATGTAGAGAATTTGTGCTCCCAGCAAATCTCTAAGTACTTAAAACACCATAAAAGTATGAGACTGTCATCACCTTTTGCGATTATCCACAGCGTCTTCTGCGTGTGACACTGAGTACTACAATGTAACTCCTTTAAGTGATAGTTAACCAGGTCATCAACCATCCACTCCGACTACTGGTAACTAGATAAACCAAGTATTCAACTTAAATCTTAAGCTCGAGCAAGTTATCATTGAAAGTCATGCATCCAACCAACCCCGACTTCAAGATAAAATAAGTACATGCCTTCGTGAAATCCAACTTCAATCTCAAATAAGTGATACCCAATCAACTCCGTACTCACTTAGAAAAAATTAATACCAAGTCTAGCCATTACAATTTAAACTTGCATGATTCTTTATAAAGATCGATCCCGGTCTCGTCATGAAAAATTGTCACTTTGTCACTTTTCAACCTCAGATATAACCAAATACTACTAGATTTAACCGAATCAACTTATAAGTAGCTATGTAATACAATAATTCTTTAAAAGAATTTGCATTTGATAAATGTTTTAACTTCAATTTGGTTATATTCAAAAACAGCCATATGTCCGGCCCAAGTCAAATCCTTTTGCACAACCTAAAAAAAATCCCATCCCAAAATTAACCATTTAACAAGTGTTAGCCCAACCACAATCTATAAAAAATTTTGGATAACCATATAATAAGACCACGATCAGGTTTGAACACTATGAGGCCAGCATTTAGGAAATTTCAGATGTATCGCACATGGCCCAAATGTGATAACAAAGAGTTACCAGCCTATGAACTGATGACCCTAATGTTTAGGTTATTATAAAACGTCATACACCCTAATTTTTCTTATAGATAATAACCCTAATCAGTTTTCACATCTGCCTCCTTCTCAATCTCTCCCAAATCCGCTTCAACCAATTCCACCCTTAACTCTCCACATAAGCACGATAACAAAAAAAACATCCTTATAACAACAAACAATCACCAGCTAGTCAAATCTTTCCATTAGCTCCCCACAAAACGAGTCACAACAAACAAATAACTCGCTATACTTTTGAGCCTTTCACAACCAAAAGCGAAATGGAAAACAATTAAGTTGTTGTCCTTTCATTGTTTAACCTTTAACCTTGAAATCTCATTAATTATATAGTCAAAGCTTATCAAGACAACGGCTTCAAGGTCTTTACAAGGGTCTCAGGTAGGATTATTTGATTGTGTGTTTTGAGTCAATGATCGAATCAAAGATAGACTATAACAAAATTGTTATAAGTCTTCTTTATTTTCGTATATCAAAAAAAGAGAAGAGTTTTTCTTCTAATAGATTTGTGATGATGTATTCTTCAAATCTTATAAATCTTTGAAGATTTTGAACGAGTTTGATAATCTGAGATCATTATGTATTTTATTTCAAGTTTTGTTGAGATGTTGGAGGAGAAGGATGATGGTTGAATATGTGACGATGGGTTTAGATTGAGGGATTTGTGGATGATTGATGTTGATGGTGGTAGATGTGGTTTAGATTTGAGTCTATTTATATTCTTTCTTCTTCTTTTCGTATTTGTCCTTGACTCTTAACTCGGTGGATCTGACTCGGTTGAGTCAACCTGGTCAACTCGGTAATGACCGAGTTGACTCGGTTTGGGTTAAGGGAGGCAAACCGCGGGCAGCCCAAACCGCTACCCCAAAACGCTACCCCCAAACCGCTACTACCAAACAGCCACCTTCAAACCGCCATCACCAAACCGCCATTTACCAAACCGCCACCACCAACCAAACCGCTATGGAGTTTTAATTTGGGCAGTGTTTCGTCTAGTAAAGTCCATGAAAAATGATAAACCACTACACCTGTATTCAAACCGCCACGGCAAACCGCTACGGCAAACCATCACGGTCAAACCGCCACGGTCAAACCGCTATGCACTGTTAGTACTTTTGTACTTCTCCCTTGAAATTTCGGATCTGGTTTTTTTTTTCTTTTTCTTGTCTTTCTTTAGCTTTTTCTAATTTTTTTCCTTAATCTTATCTCTTTTGGATTAAACCATGACTCATAAGCTCATAATAAGCAGATTAACAGAAAAATAAGCAACCTGATAAGCACAAACAAGGATGAAATAAGCTCGAAATTAGCTTTGAAAAAAACTGTTCTAACGAGACATGAATAATATGAACATGACAAGATTTGAACTGTTTTTGGGATAAGAAATATTTTAAGACTAGAAAGGACGAATTTCCACCCTAGATTTTAGATCCAAAACTCACATAAAGAGACAACATGTAACAAAAAAAAGGTGATGATAAGTGACATATTTGAAACATAACAAAACGTGACAAATTTGAGACATAATCGAGACCAACCGGACCATAAAAAGTAAGCCGACCCAAGAATGAAACCATGGCTCTTGATACCAATTGACAAGTATAAAAGAATCGTTGATCTGGTGGTCTTGGTGAATCAAACCATAAGATTGCCATGTTTAGAGAGAGAGTAGAGGGAGAAACTAGTGTGTGTAAAATTTATGTGAAAGTGAAAAGTTTACAAGAGTCTCACCCTTCCATGGAAGCAACGGAGGGGTATTTATACCACCATCTAATACATAAGTATGCTAAGTTGACAAATTTAGTCCCTACGTATAGTGGTATGTTAAACTATGATAATTTCGTAATGTCGTCACATAAAACAAAATCCTAACAAGCATGGTTTTGAACAAAGCATACATGACTATTCTTTATACATTAAGAAAACTGATGAAGTTTGTATTTCTTTATTGGTGTATGTTGATGATATTGTGAATATTGGAAATGATAAAAAAGAGATTGATGCTTTTAAAACTTTTTTAGCAGCAAGTTTATGATAAAGGATTTAGGTTTGTTAAAATATTTTTTTTGGATTGAAAATTTAGAAAATGAAAAGGGAATTTGTATGACCCAAAGAAAATATTGTGTGGACTTATTACATGAGTTTGGTTTGTGTGCAGCTAAACCTGTTACTACTCTTTCACCTGAAAATTTTGTTTTGAGTTACAAAGAATTTGAAACAGATAAGTTTTTGAAGAATATAACTGAATATCAGAATTTGGTGGGTAAACTCATTTATTTAAACCATACTAGACTAGACAATAATCATCCCATCCTGGGTCCACAATTAAAATTGAATCGTCCCGTTCCACTTTGTCTAGAAGCTCGAAGGGTCCGCATGTAACAAAATTCAACAAACGCACGTTACAAAGTCTACAAAAGATAAAAAGATAAAAAAAAAAGTCGGCCCCACCACTTATGTTTAATTATTGTGAATTATTGTATTAAATAATGGCTCAAAATATTCCCTAGTATATGTCATGGTTTATTCCTTAGAATATGCCAGATGACAAAGCATATGCTTTATGCTAAAAGCATATGCTTGGTTTATTCTCTTTCACTTAGCCTATAAAAGGCAGTTGTAATCGTTTGTAAACATCATCGAAAACCACCACCACTACTACTACCACCACCCTTGTAACATCAAGCTTCCGCGGTGTTTTTAATATAAAGGTATGTTTAAAGTAATACTTGTACATTAAAGTTTTAGTTTTTGAGCTTTAATACAAGATAAAAATTCCTGGCAACGTAATTTTCATCTTTCTTGTGCAATGTCTTGCCCAACATATGTATTCACCTTTACAATCTCATTAAAAAATGCTTTGGGAGTGTTGAGGTATTGAAAAATGCTTCTGGTACTGGTATTTACATTGTGTTCTCAAGTGTTTGGGTATAAAGTGAAAGAAGGTGAATAAAACAAAATATGGTGTGTTCTCAAGTTTTTTCTAGAAGTGAAAGTAAAAGAAAATTATGCAAAGATGAGGAAATGGTGTGCCAAAACTTGCATCCCACTTTTGGGATGAAAGTGAATAAAACAAAAAAGATACATTTGTTTATGAAGAAATTGCCCATTTTTTATTTTAACTTGAGCCATAATTAAATATATGATCGAAGCCATAATTGTCAAATTACAACTCAAAACACTGATAAATTTTTTACAATCTTTCTTTTTCTCCCCCTACCACTTTCTATACTTCCTTTTACTTTCCTCTTATTTTATATAAAAGGTAGAGAACACAACATTAGATCTTTAAAAATTGTGATTTGAAACTTAAATTTTTTAGAGATTCAGATTGGGCGAAGTGTCTTAAAACCAAGAAATATGTTTCTTGTTTTTGTGTGTTTTTTTGGTAAGTCTCTTGTCTCGTGAAAGAGTAAAAAACATACAAGTGTTTCTAGATCTTTTGTTGAGGCAGAATACATATGTATGCCCATCTACAACATGTGAGATTATATGGATTGCAAATCTATTGCAAAGTTTGAAAGTAAAAACTTTGTATCATACAAGTCTTTTTAGTGATAGCAGTTCTACAATTCACATTGCTACTAACCTTGGTTTTCTTAAGAAAACAAAACAATTTGAAATTGATGTTCTCATTGCTAGAGAAAATGTAACATCGGGTATTTTAAAAACTAAGAAGATTTATACTTCATAACAAATAACATATGTTTTACCAAAGCTCTTGGTTCAGTTCAACATTCTAAGTTATGCAAAATGTTAAATCTGATCGATATGTTTTCTAAATGACTTTTATTTCTCTCCATTATTTTTATTTCTCTCCATTTTTAGTTTGAGATTGGGTGTTGAATAAGTTGGTCAAACTGATAATTGGCCGATGCGTTTTTTTGTCCTTTATGTTTAATGAATTACAAAGACTTGAGATTTAAAGATTGAAGCAAGTTTGAAGTTTTGTTCCTATTTTAAGAAGAAAAAGAGTTCAAGGGCTTATTTAGAAATATGTGTTATATAAGCACATAACTCGATATAAGGTTTTATTATATCTCAGTTGTTTTTTTGTTATTCTTTCTCAAATACTCCCATCTTGTTTATGTTATTCGACATTTTGATCAATATTTTTGTTTGATCATCGGCTTGTGCATCCGTATCGTACACTCACAAATCAATCTCTTTATTTGATCTATAAAACTGAGTGATTGAGTGGTCTTGTAGTGAGGTAGATAGCATCCATTAGGGACTATATTTTCTTTGTATGTTGGTTGAATTTGTCTGGGGACAATCGTCTATTAGGTTTTACAAAATTAATAATAAAAGGTGGTTGATTGAGTGTCTCTGTTGTTGAGGTGTGCTAGAACCATATACTTTTTTGCAAAACAAAATTCACAAAATGAGGTGGCATGTCAATATGTGGTATGATCTCTTTTATTTTTCCAAATCATTTTATAATTAAAGCTAATAGTGATCATAACAACTCATTTTGTGGATTTTATTTTATAAAAATTATGCGGATTTATCATTTCTCGCTGGCATATGTGTCTTTACTTGTTATCTTTTTTACAAGTGTTAAATGTAAGAATTTTGATGATGAGAGAAAAAAAAATGCTTATTACATTTACAAAAAAATGAATGAAATAAGTTGATTTGTGTTGGGTATAATATCATAATTTGGCATGGTTAGAGTGTTTAGGTAACATAAATCGCTACTTGTTATTTTGCGGCAAGATAAATCATTTTCAATTAGCACTCCGAAATCTATTAATATCATTGTACTCCGTGTGGAAACCGTAGAGGGGGGTGAATATGTTTTCATTTAAATACTTTAAATCTTTTGTATCAAATCACCAATCAAGTTTGACACAATATGAGAAGTGTTGATTATAGATCTATAATTACTAAAACATAATCTAACAATACAACCACACTCACAATATTCACTACAAAGAACTACACAACCATAAGTAAAATGATATACACAACAATCAACGCAATCATGATCACAATGCAAGTACTAAAGTAAAGCAATAAATGTAAAGAAATAAGTAAAGCGAAAGGTAAAAGAAAATACAAACCGGACACGATGATTTATAGTGGTTTGGTCACGAAACTCCTCTTCGTCCTAGTTCACTCCCCGAGTATCCAACTCGAGAGTTAGTTCACTAATCAACAAGCTCCCTTTCGGTGGAGAAAACCTTATATAATGCTTACATTATTTTCCGACACTAAGCTAGATGTCGAGTCCTAATCTTAGCTAGAACTAATCTATCACCCATACTTGTATTTTGAGGACCGAAATACTAACCGACACGACATCAACACTTCCGAATTTATATACAATCCGGATCTACACAACTACACAAGAATGAAAGATATGGACTAGATCTATATGTAACAAATGTTACAAATGAACTAAGTAGACTACGTAACTTCGTATCTTGGCGATGACGAAAGTTCTTCTCTTGCACTTGAGGAAAAGAGGAAATGATAGAAGATTTAATCACATTTAAACAAGATTAACCAAGTTGAATGATCAAAGATTTAGAGAGATTTAGTGAGATCTAGAGAGAGAAAGAACTAAAAGAAAATCGTGCAAAAGGGTTGTGAAAATAGTTGAAGGTGGCCCACTATTTATAGTAGCTGAAAAACAGCCTGTTAGGAAACAGCGATCCCAGATATATTAGGGGGCCGTCAGATATTTAACGGGGCCGACGACCTATTTAAGGGACCGCCCCAATAGACGCTCTTGTTTTTGTCTTTTTGTGGTGACAAACTTGTCTAGTGAAAGTTTAACATGTTTTGGGGGGAAAAGAACCAGATTTTGAATTTTGAAATAATTACCATGTAAAACATTTCTTTATAATTAAAAAAATAATTTGTCTAATTAATTTTTGAAAAACTTATTTTGTTACATTTATAAAAATGTAAGTTTAAGACAAAAACTTATTTCTTTGATCATCCTACAAGTTTAATGCTTGTTTGTACATACCTTATGTGATTTATGTTGGGTGTAAACCAATGTCCGTCTTGATGCATACTAGAGACTTCGAGAGATGTTGAAGCATGTATGCATTGATGATTTGTGTAAACAAGTAACTTCCAAACAAATGTCGGTGTTGATGTAGACTTGAGACGTCGAGAAATGTAGATGCATGTATGCATTGATGATTTGTGATTACGAGTAACTTGCGCACTTTATGTTACGCATTACAAGTCACATGTTTTTCATCACCAAAACATAAAGAGATCGTATAGATTAAATATCATAATATTTACACTAACAATCTCCCTATTTTTGATGATGACAAAATATGTAAACTATAGCACATAGTAAAGTTTAAAAGTTACTCGTTTACACTCTCTTCTCCCCCTTTTGTCGAAGCAAAAAGGTATAATGTAGATTATGGTTGGAGCATATAGGTTGGAGGTATGAGAAGAAGGTAAGTGTGTAAGGTAAATATGTTGGAGGAATTAGAAGAAGGTAGGTGCTCCTAGTATATGTAGTGTGAAAGAATGAAAGGAAGGTGGGTGCTCCGTGTATATAGATTGAAGATATGAGGAAAAAGACGTGAGAAATAAAGGTTGAAGGTTATTTTGTGTTTCTTGGATAGTTGAGAGGAGGTTATAAGAAATGAGAGGAAGACATAAGAAGAAAGTAAGTGCTCCGGGTATATAGGTTGGAGGAATGAGAATGAGGTAGGTGCTTTGAGTGTATATGTTAAAGGAATGAGGAAAAGGTAGGTGCTCCAAGTATATAGGTTAAAGGAATGAGAAGAAACATGAGAAATAAGGTTGAGGTGGTTTTGTGTTTCTTTGATAATTTAGGAGAGGTCATGATAGATGAGAAGAAGGCATGATAGAATTGTAGGTACTTCAAGTATATAAGTAGAAAGTATTAGACGAAACCTGAAGGTTGAAGGTGATTTTGAAGTAGATGAGGTAAAGTATTTAGAGTATGGATGAGCCCTTCATCGTATTTGACAATCTCCAATCCAATCTTCCTACAAAGGTGAGCTTGCATCATCCTAGTGAAGTCTTATATCATCATGGTTTAACCAACCCCATGCTATTTACCCACATATCTCCTAGCTCCCCCTTGCTCATTGCGTCCCCATGATAATATCATTCCTTGTATATTAACTCTAACGGATCCATGGATCAAATAAATTACCATCGATGCTCAAGAAGTTCGATGCAATTTAAATGAGTAGAACACTTGTAAGTGCTCCCCCTCGGTGTATGATCCCTCTTGTTTGGGGAACCAAGGAATCAAGATATTATTGCGTCAAACAAAGTTAGTAGAACAAGTGAAACAATATCATATAGCAAAAACATTAGCGGGTAATAGGCATGGACTTTCTATGTTTTATTATTCTAAAGTATGACACTTTAAAAGAGAGTAGAAACTAGACATAAGTAATCATTATTTTAAAAACAACCTAAATGTTGAAATAAAAATAATCGAGACGTATGTTTATGGAGAAAGATTAGACCGAATTTTAATAAACGAGAATGGGATTCGTTTATTGATTGACACAAAAATATTATGAGAATGACCTTTTAAAAGTAGACGAATGACACTTAATATCTTGTCAAGATATGTCAATATACTATATATCTTATATATATTATATATATACTATATCTTTATATATATATATATATATACTTTAAAAGAAAAAAAATAAGACGAGATAGAAGACGATGTGCTCTTGGATGGTGAATTAAAAATGATTCCATATTAGGACGAAAAGTTGGAAAGGATATGCGATACTAATGATGAACGGTGTTGACGAGAGGTTGATAAAAATATTGATAATATTTGCACTAACAATGATGTGCATATGATCTATCGAGACAATGGTGGTTAGATTAGGAATTAATGTTGGTTGGTGTTTTGTTGGTTGACATTTTTGAGGGAAACAAAGTGAGATGTGAAAAGAGGTGGTGTTCTTTCAGGTAGGAATAATCATGAGAGACTAAACTATTTGGTGACTCAATTAACACTTAAAGATTTAATATCTTCTTTATGTTCTTCACTTTCTAGAAAGTGGAAAGTTTTGCGAAGGAGTGACATTTGCATTTCGCAAATTACTTAAATATTTCAGATGAAATAATTAAGTTGTCAAGGGATATAGGAGGAATTCTAATAGTAACAAGACTATTAGAAGAGAGAAAAAACGTATAGAAGTGAGAAGAAACGTTAAAGATGAGGAGACTCATTAGAAGTGAAAAGGAACGTTTAAAAGTGAGAAGAAACTTTTAGAAGTAGAAAGACTATGAGAAGTGAAACGACTACTAGAAGAGAGAAGAAACGTTTAGGAGTGAGAAGAATCGTCTATGAATTTAAGACAAGACGTATGCGAGATGTGAGGACCAAGGTTTATATGTGAGGGGATTTATTGTGAAGTGATGGATTGTAAGTCTATCGATTGTAAGGAATATGTTTGATAATGAGACGCATTTCATCATGAAATCCACTTGACTATTAACAACATAAGCAATGATGCTTATGAGTGTTAGGATATGAGGATGACCCATTGATCTATAGAGACAATGGACATAGATTTGGGTGTAGAGTAGGCGTAAACTCGTAGCAGAAGAGAGGAAGTGTTAGGTTATAGATTTAAAAAAATAAATGGTATTACAGGCTGCTGTCGGCGGTCCCAGATATATCTGGGGCTTGCCAGAATAGGTCTGGGGGCCGTCGGACCGTCAACAGGAGAGAAGTTAAGGACTTAATGAATTTTATTAGAGGAGTGACATTTTAATTTGCGTTTGGCTAATTAAAAATCCTTAAAATACTTTGGATGAAGTAATTAGGTTGTCACGACACGGAATGGAACATAGACTATAATTGAGACTTAGAAGAAAAGAAGAGACCGATTTACGGAATGTGTTTCATCATTTCTAAACCTAGACAAAGATAATTTAACGATTCGCGGTTGAGGGGTAAAGAAAGAATGTCGACGATGTTATCTTCAGACTCAACCTTTTCGAATGGAGATGTTTCCTTTTGGACATTGTCCTGAAGGAAATGGTGACGTATCTTTGGTATGTTTCGTACGCGAAATAATAATAATAATAATAATAATAATAATAATAATAATAATAAAGAAGAAGAAGAAAAAAACAAACGAAGATGGAGGTGACGAGCTTGATAATGTCAAGACGGATGGTGGTTAACGTACGATAAACTACACTCACAGAGTTATGTAGCTCTTCTAGAGCATTACGAATGTTCATAGAACAATCACACGACAAGGTACACGGTTTTCTTAAAGGTTGTAGCAGAAATAGTGGAGGAAAGATATTAGCCATCTCTATGGTTGAAAAGGCGTGGTTGAGTGAGAAGAAATAGGTCTGATCGAAAGACAAAGAGTGTATTCATCAAAGAGAAAGAATGTTTTTGTAGAAAAGAAAAAATGTTTTCGTCGAAGAGAAATGGAGAGCGTTTTAACTAATGTTGTTAAAAGGCTTGAATAAGGATTTTCAAATATGACCTTTAACGTTTGCGATTGCAAGTTAAAGATACTTGAATATTTCGGATGAAATATTTAAGTTGTCAAACTTACTTGGAAGGGTGTTAGATTTGCATCTAACTTTTCCGTGACAAAGAGTGGATTATTTGGAAGAAAGGGAGATGATGATTAAGGAAATGTGTGAAGGAAGACTCTAGAAGATTTAAGACCATTTTATGACTCTTTTGAAAATTTAGATTAGTGACGCGGATGCGAAAAAAGATATTCTAGTGTGAGAAAATATATACATAGATGTATAAGACATAGATATAAGCATGCAAGTTTATCTAAACATGCATCGACATAATAATTAACAAGATTAATGTTTAAGACTATATGACACCTAAACCTTATTTGTCATACATCAACCAGACATAGTATAGGTGCATAATTAACATGTAAGTCATGTAAGATGATGTAAACAAAACATGATAATTTTAAATGTAATCACCATGTAAAACATGTTAGCATTTATCATTTAGAAGCAAGTGTTATATAGATAAACTAAGAGATATTTTTATCTAAATTGCTAGAAAAAGACAAACGCCTTTATAATAGACATAAATTTAATAGCTAAGCAAATAAACGTTGAGCATCAAAATAATCATGAAGGCATATAATTGCATTACATGGGAGCAAGTTATCATCTTGAAACTTCAAAGCACATATGTGAGGTGCATGTTGTCTATATTGACTAAGGAGAAACATAATTTCTACTTTCTTAGTGTGCACTCCTAATGAGATACAAATTCCATCAATGTAGACTATCATTAGGCATATTTTAGGAAGAGCCATTTAATCAAATTAGAGAATGGATATGACTATATGAGACTATCACTAGTGGTGCTCAATTCAGGCTAAACAGGACTATTTTTACGGGTTATACCACGAACCCAACTTCACTCTTGGAAGCAATTCAACCGTTAGGTCAAATTGAATTTCAAGTGCAATAGGTTCTCTAGTAGTCATTCTCATGTTAGACAAAATAGAATTCCTATATTTTCCTAATGATTCGGTTTCTCTTTCGAACATGGAGGATAGGTGCTTTTGGGATTTAAATGGCGAAGGAGTTTTTCAAGTTAAGGATGTGAGATCGGTTCTAGACGAGACTTTCCTCCCCAAGGAGAATATTCCTACACGATGGGTTAAAAGCATCCCGATTAAGGTTAATGTCTTCGTTTGGAAGCTTGTTCAAGATCGTATCCCTACTCGTTTAAATCTGATGAGCAGGAATATCTTCGTCCCCTCCGTGGAATGTCCGGTGTGTAACAATGATTCCGAGTCGTCCTCTCATTTGTTTTTCGGTTGTCAGGTAGCTAAAGAGGTTTTGAAGCTCATTTGTCGTTGGTGGGATCTGGTTCTATACGATTTTGATAATTATGATGGTTGGCTCTTGTGGTTCAAGTCTATCCGGCTCGGCTCTAAGTTAAAAGGCGTGTTAGAAGGCGTGTTCTATGTTTATTGGTGGAGCATTTGGTCCTATAGGAATCAACTTCTTTTTGCGAGCTCCAAACCTCGTAAAAGTTTTATTTTTGATGACATTGTTTTTCGTTCTTTTAATTGGTATGTTGCTAGAGGAAAAAAAACTTTGAGTTGGGTTAGTTGGATTCAACACCCTCACCTCCTTTCTTTGTAATTCTAGCGTCTTGCTAGTTGTTTCTAATAAAGTTGCTGTTCAAAAAAAAAAGTATAGCAAAGATAAAATTTGTATTGTCTTTTCATATAAGGCCTACTATGACTCAACTAACGTACTTTAATTTTGTATCACAGTAATCCTGAATTCTAAGGTTGAATGAGAGAGCAAGAAAGTTGTTGTAGCTATAAGAAAGAATGAGTCATCTAGGACCTAGGAGTATGCTTAAAAGTGACAATGTGTAATGCTTTATATTGAGAGTATTCAAAGAATGCACCTTTGCACCTATTTTATAAAAGAAATCTAATTAAGGTTATTTACCTCAATAGATCTTGTGTTTGTTTCTTTGTATAAATAATGATGATTAACTAAAGTTTAGTTACATCTATGTTAGACTTTTAAGCAAGAAATTGACAATAGAAAGATGTTTAAATCTAATGCCATAGGGCGAATCTACCTAAACCGAAGATGAATTTAGGACGAAGGATCCATCGATCCGTGGAGGTTCCAAATTTAGGCAAGGATCATCTTTTCATTATTTAGGAGATGGTGTTGATGTTAGGTTATTAAGAAAAACTTATATAAGTTATAAGGGTTCTCGGCTTGAGTTTTTAAAAATGACATCCAAGTCTTGCTTATCAAGTTGGAGTACTTGTGAGTTTCCCGATGGAAATTCATAAGTCATCAATCCTACTTAGAGTGTGTTAAGTTTAGCATGTATAATTTGACTATAGATAATAACACAACATATGTAACACTTTAGACTCAATGAAACATCTTCGTTGCAAGTGTGAATTGCAAGTTGATGACTAATCTTGTTGTCTTGCAATCGACTTTGTGATTTCATGTAATAACCGAGGATGGTTAAACATGTAGACACGGAAAAATATCTATGGTCATTTGATTGATATTTCTGTGATCTAGATAAATTCTAGTCTCGATTTCATGTTCATATTCTAATTTTGTAATTAGATTGAATGATGAGATTGATTATCGTTTGAATAATAATCATCTTCATATTCGAAATCCTCTTACGATCACTTATTGAAAGAAAGCAAGATAATGGTTTGTGGAATATGTTTAATTCTTTCTAGTCCTAACTTTAGATGGTTAAATGGTTCTCATGTGGTGAAGAAGAAATATTATACTTATTTGGTAAAGTAAGAGAAAGTTTTGATGAGAGGATATTTTGAGTTTTGAGTTGTACTTTTGAATTGTTTGAGCAAAGTTAATATGTTGTGCATTTGTCATGTTTGGCTTTTTTGGCGATGTCGGACTTTACCATATTGACATTGAAGGTAATATACTTGAATATTTGGGCAAAACATTAAGTCGTCAATCCTACTTATTGTGTATTTTATGCATATATTTGCTAAATATTTGGAACCAACTATTTGGACAAAGTAGAATCAATATGACATCATTTACACGAGTGTGGGTTATGATCCGAGATATTCTTATAGTCTTAGAAAAGGTTGTCGTTATTGTCATATCAATCAAGTGTGATTGAGTAGGTAGGTTTAAGATAATTTATCTGTTACATTTTGATATAATCTCAAGCTAGACATATATGAATCGATATCTTGTCCATACTAAAAAACTTGGTCAATTAGATTTGATAATAATATCAATCATAATTTGAATATGAATCAATAGTATATATTCGAAATTTTCTTGACCCTCACGAACAATCTTTATACAAAGAAAATAAATAAAAGATTTTCACCAGTATGTTCCATTTATCCTAAGACTAGTTGTAAGGTGAAGGGTTGATAAATAATGACAATATAATTTCTGATACTTAAGATTGTCATATATTTTTGTTGCTGCGGAAATATTTGTTGCTATCTATAGTATGCATAGTTTTTAACAATTTTATGAGTTATATAAATGAATTTTCCTAACCATTTTATACAACACACGCTTTGTAAAATACTATACGTTATAAAAGAATATACTTATGTGTGTGTGTTAGAACAATGCAAGGCACAAGCAAAGTTTAAAAAAATTATATTTTCATTTTACTTTAATTACCAATGTTATTATAAATCTTTTATTTTGTTTATCAACCCCAGAGGTCAAACAACGCAGCTGATGAAAATATTTATAGACATTTTGTTGGAAGTAGATAATGTGTTGGAAATATTTTAATGGGGTTTTTTAAACATATGATCTTAGGACAGTATTTTTTCACCACTTGATCAAACTATTAAACTCTCATTATTAGTGAGTTACTACACTCAACAATGATCTACAAGATGTTTATGTAACACTTGTTAAAATATAGTGATCTATTCCTATATGCAATGCACAAACAATTTTGTAACTTAACGCAAGAAATCTAGCGTAATTCCTATTAGGCATAATCCGAAAACTAGTAATATACAAATAGCATACATGGCACATGTGTTTAGATATATAATTAGCTCAATTACAAATAGTAATGATTACTAATTAATATTTGTTAACCAAGTTGAAACAAAAGTAAACACGCATAATCATCTAGCATACACATAAGGATATTCGTTGTTGTTTTGTGTATTAGATATAACGATGTATACTTAGCTTGATTTGATTTGAAAATAAAATAGTTCCTCCCCATTTCAAAGATTAGTTAAGATCAATATTTTAAAAGGACAAATACACTATTTTTCAAAGATATATCAATTAGAAATGTCCGACTCAAAGGAAAATGTAAAATACAAGTTTTACGTTAAAACGAAAGTTAAAGTTTTGACCACTATGTAGTATTTTTCATTTCTGACTTATTTAAGTTTAGAATGAAGACTTGGAAGTATTTTTAAATGAAAGTAGACTCAATTATCTTCGAAATGGCGGGTGGCACGACTTCTACGAACTTACGGTTGATTTTATATGATTTTTCGAAGTTCGCCAAATTCTGCTAAAACAGACAGACACCCCCCAAAAATGTGACAACCCCCAGATATATTTGGGGGCCGCCCTAACATTTATGGGACCGCCACCAATAACCCCAAAACATATTTTTTTTGTTCAAAATCATTTGGTGACTTAACAGTGGAACATAGGACTTTAAAAAGTTGTTTTAGCACATAAATTTCGTGTTTTAGACAATATTTCTACTCTTACGAATTAGACAACATAAGTTGGCACTTCCAAGTTCTTTTGAGAAAATTTTCCTTCAAGCTAGTATACAAAGTATATTTAATAACAAACTAGTAGTAATCAAACAACAAAACACTTTTCATATTTAATCCCCCTTCATGGGTAATTTGATACATGGATCGTACTCTATTTTAAAAATAATTTGTTTTAAAAACTAGAGCGACGTGACTCCTGATACCAATTGTGGAAACCGTAGAGGGGGACATTTCCATTTAAAAACTTTAAATCTTTTGTATCAAATCATCAATCAAGTTTGACACAATATGAGAAGTGTTGATTATAGATCTATAATTACTCAAACATAATATAACAATACAACCACACTCACAATATTCACTACAAAGAAGTACACAACCATAAGTAAAATGATATACACAACAATCAACGCAATCATGATCACAATGCAAGTACTAACGTAAAGCAATAAATATAAAGAAATAAGTAAAGCAAAAGGTAAAAGAAAATGAAAACCGGACACGATGATTTATAGTGGTTCGGTCACGAAGCTCCTCTTCGCCCTACTCCACTCCCCGAGTATCCAACTCGAGAGTTATTCCACTAATCAACAAGCTCCCTTTCGGTGGAGAAAACCTTATACCAATGCTTAGATTGTTTTCCGACACTAAGCTAGATGTCGAGTCCTTCTTCGGGTACAACCAAACCCGTTATGTTTTATGGCCCAACATAACAAACCATGTGTTTTATGGCCTAAACACATAAACCACGTCGCTTACATTATTTTCTGACACTGAGCTAGATGTCGAGTCTTAATCTTAGCTAGAACCAATCTATCACCCATACTTGTATTTTGAGGAACAAAATACTAACCGACGCGACATCAACACTTCCGGATTTATATACTATCCGGATCTACACAACTACACAAGAATGAAAGATATGGACTAGATCTATATGTAACAAATGTTACAAATGAACTAACTAGACTACATAACTTCGTATCTTGGCGATGACAAAAGTTCTTCTCTTGCACTTGAGGAAAAGAGGAAAGAATAGAAGATTTGATCACATTTAAACAAGATTAACCAAGTTGAATGATAAAAGATTTAGAAAGATTTAGTGAGATCTAGAGAGAGAAAAAACTGAAAAAAAATCGTGCAAAAGAGTTGTGAAAATAGTTGGAGGTGACCCACTATTTATAGGAGCTGAAAAACAGCCTATCAGGAAACGGTGGTCCCGGATATATTAGGGGCCGCCAGATATTTAAGGGGGCCGCCGACCTATTTAAGGGACCGCCCTGACAGACACTCTTGTTTTTGTCTTTTTGTGGTGACAAACTTGTCTGGTGAAAGTTTAACATGTTTTGGAGGGAAAAGAACCAGATTTTGAATTTTAAAATAACTACCACATAAAACATTTCTTTATAATTAAAAAAATAATTTGTCTAATTAATTTTTGAAAAACTTATTTTGTTACATTTATAAAAATGTAAAGTTTAAGATAAAAACTTATTTCTTTTATCATCCTACAAGTTTAATGCTTGTTTATACATACCTTATGTGATTTACGTCGGGTGTAAACCAATGTTCGTCTTGATGCATACTAGAGACGTCGAGAGATGTTAATGCATGTATGCATTGATGATTTATGTAAACAAGTAACTTCCAAACAAATGTCGGTGTTGATGTAGACTTAAGACGTCGAGAAATGTAGATACATGTATGCATTGATGATTTGTGATTACGTGTAACTTACGCACTTTACGTTACGCATTACAAGTCACGTGTTTTTCATCACAAAAACATAAAGAGATCGTATAGATTAAATATCATAATATTTGCACTAACACTCTGTACTGAGACAACATTTAAATTAATCTAGGGATGAGTACGGTACCATTTTGATATTGTATCGACACCGTTTCCGAAGTACCGTATTTTTTCTCAACCAATGTATGTAGTCCCGGTCCCGAAACGAGGGGTATACTGGTACCGGTTCCAGTACTGAGTTTGGGAAACCAAGACTATGCCGAAATGAGTATTGTTTAAATAACTTTTCCTTGTGGCCATGCATGTCATACCAAAGCTCATTAACCTTTACTAATATGAGGTGCCAGATATGTGTCTTTATAGGGTCATGTATGCCACACCAAAGTTGATTAACCTTTACCAATATAAGGTGCCAGATATGTGTCTTTATAGACTTTGGCCAAGGTACGCCTATAAATGCTTTTGACAACAATTACTTAGTCCCATGTCCAAGATTACATACCCGTGGCATGGGCATGTACTTTATAGCACTTCAATTGGTGCTTAGTCACAAGTCCAACAGTGTGCTTATTCCCAAGTCGAATATAAGTGAGTTGAATCATGCGCAAAAATGACATATAAGTTTTCTTATGTATACACATGCATTTTTTAGCGCTCATCATAGAAAATAAGCATAAGATCATATCTTCAACGTTATTTATGCATGGAACGGATGTAAGAGTGCTTAGATTATGAGTTTAATAAAAAAAGTTAAGCAATCATTTAATTCAGTCCTTTAGGTTTTCTAATTACATAACTGATAAGGACACTTTCAAGGAAATTGTCAAAGATAATTGGAGTGGTGAGTTTCAAGGCTGCCATATGTTTAAGCTGGTCAAAAAGCAAAAATCTCTCAAGCCTCACATGAATAGGCTGAATTGGAAACACGGTAATCTATTTAATAAAGTAGTGGATTTAAAAAATCAGGTCAATGCAATCCAAATAAAGATTGATGCAGATCCAAATAATAAGGTGCCGAGATTGGAGGAAATAAGGGTTTTAAAAGAATATAAAGAGGCATCTGAAGATGAAGAAAAGCTTCTTGTGCAGAAAGTAAAAGTGAACTGGCTTGAAGAAGGTGATAGAAACTCTGCATACTTCCATAAAGTGTTGAAGACCAAGCAAAATAGAAGCAGAATCCTTACCATTTGTGATGAAAAGGGTATAAGATATGAAAATGAAAAAGTTGCAGAGCAATTTGTATAACATTTTGAGAAGTTTTTAGGGGTGAGTCCTGATGTCTGCAAGATTAATAAGAAGGATGGCCTTATTTTTTCTAAAACTGTATCTGAGGAAAATGCAGTTAAGATGATAAGAGAGGTTTCTGAGAAGGAAATAAAAGCAGCTTTGTTTGATATAGAGGATAACAAAGCCCCAGGCACTGATGGGTACACCTCATACACCTCAATATTTTATAAGAAAGCATGGGACATTGTTAAGAATGACTTTTGTGAGGCTGTTAAAGAATTTTTCAAGACAGGGAAGTTATTAGGAAAGGTGAATGCTACTTTAATCACCCTTGTTCCTAAAATCAATACTCCTCTTAAAGTTTCTGATTTTAGACCCATTGCTTGTTGCAATGTAGTCTATAAGTGTATATCCAAGATCCTGACAAACAGAATTAAAGATGCTCTATGCTAAATTGTTTATGAGAATCAGAGTGCCTTCATTCCTGGCAGGGCTATAACTAATAACATTCTCCTCACTCAAGAACTCCTTAAAGGGTACAATTGTGTAAATGGTCCTAAAAGGTGTGCTCACAAAATTGACTTGCAAAAGGCATATGACACTGTGAATTGGATTTTTATTAAAGACATCCTTACTAGCTTTGGTTTCCCTAACAAGATGATCAGATGGATTATGGTATGCATTACTACTCCTAGGTTCACTATTTGTGTTAATGGGGAAAGGTATGGTTACTTCAAAGGGGGCAGAGGTTTAAGGCAAGGAGACCCAATATCCCCTCACCTATCTACTATAGTTATGGAAATGCTGAATATTTTTCTGAAAGCTAAGATTAGAAAGGAAAAGCTCTTCAAATACCATTTTGGGTGTAGACACATTAACATTACCCATCTCTGCTTTGCTGATGACCTTCTTGTTATGTGTCATGGAGATGTGCACTAAGTGAAGACTATTAAAAAAGCTCTTGAAAAATTTAGTGTTGTATCTGGGTTGCAACCTAATCTTGGAAAAAGCACTATGTTCTGTAGTAGTCTGAATGATGAGACAAAAGGGGAGATTCAAAATATTTTGCCTTTCAAAACTTGAAAACTTCCAGTCAAATATTTAGGTTCCTCTGGTGTCAAAGAAAATTGGAGTTGCAAATTGCAAGGTCCTTATTGATAAAGTTAATCAAGAGCTTAGTGATTGGAAGAATAAGAACTTGACATATGCAGGAAGAGCTCAGCTAATTGCATCAGTATTATCATCTATGCAGGTGTATTGGGATTTTGTTTTTCTTCTCCCAAAAACTGTCATTTATGATATAGAAAGGATTTTCAAGAAGTTCCTTTGGAGCTCTGGTGATATTAGTAAAGGGAAGGCTAAAGTGGCCTGGTATGATGTTTGTATGCCTAAAGATCAAGGTGGTCTGGGATTCAAGTCATTGGATCTATGGAATAAAACTTTGTTAGCAAAACATCTATGGAGTGTGGCTACTAGGAAGGAATCCTTATGGGTGAAATGAATAAATGTGGTTAAACTTAAAGGTAGGAATGTTTGGGATGTTGAAATCCAAAAGAATAAGAGTTGGGGATGGAAAAGTATTCTTGAGCTGAGAGAGTTAGTTGGGAAGCATATGAGATATAAAATTAGCAATGGCAAAAGTGTTAATGTGTGGCATGACAAATGAAACAGTGATGAGTCATTATCTAAATACATTAGCAAAAAGGAAATTTTTTATGCTGGTTTTTCAGATAAAGACAATGTACCTGGTTGATACTAATGGATGGAAATGGCCAGCTCATTGGAGGGAAAAATACAACTTCTTGAACAATATCCCTATCCCTCAACTTACTAATAACCTTGACATCCCTGTTTGGATCAGCAATGATGGAAATGAAGGAAAGTTCTCAACCAATAGAATGTGGAAGGATGTTAGAGGAATGAGTAACAAAGTGGAATGAAATGACATTGTATGGCTAACAAATTGTATCCCAAGGCATAACTTTGTTTTATGGATGGCTATTCAGAATAAACTTTGTACACAAGACAAGCTTGCTAAGTGGTATCCAAATAACACCTACTGCTGCAACCTATGCAAAAAGAGGGAGATCCACATGATCACTTGTCTTTTAACTATGATTATGCAAAGGATGTATGGAAAAGGGTTAAAGAGAAAGCAAAAATGAACTGGAAAGATATGGTGATGGAGATAAGTAAATGGAAATGCAAAAGGGGTGGTTGGGGTACTATAAGGAAACTGTGCTTTGCTGCTGCAGTGTATTATCTGTGGCAAGAGAGGAATAGAAGAATATTTGGTAATGCTGAGAGAAGCAAAGATGAATTGTTAAAGGCACTGAATGAGGAAATAAGGAATAGAATGCTTTCAATAACTGTTAAACATTCCTATGCAGTGCAAAAAAGCTAAAGAGCAGTGGAATGTAAAGTTCATAAAGCAGAAATGAAAAAGTCCGATCAAAGTGGAAATGGCATGGGTGTATTGGAAGATGGTGAAAAGGAGTCATAGAGATGGTTGGGCCACTGTTATTGTGGATGATGCCTCATATAGATGGTTACATTGGTCCTTTGTAAGGATGGGTGCTGCAAAAATCACTAATGTAGGTCTTTATATGGGGAAATGTAGTCCTCTAGCAATGGTAACAAGTATTCAATATATGGTGAAGCCTTTCATGGATGTTGGGCTTGTAGGTCTTAAGTGAGGTTGAAGCTGCTTTTGACCTTATAGCCTACCTTCATATGGAAATGTAGCCTATATTGAGTGCTTACACATCAGTGAGGCCTGTTTGGTGTTGTGATTATAGATTTTCTACTTTGGAAGATCTATATGTTGCAATACTGTAATAGGAAATGTAGTTGATGTGGGTGTATACTGTGAAGTATTGAAGGTTGTATGTTGGATTAGACTGTCTTCATTCTTGTCTGTATTAAAAAATAATGGGCATGTCCATGTTTCTTATCTGAATCTTTGTAAATCTTTGTCTTATTAATATAATCTTCACAATTTCACCAAAAAAATAATCATTTTATTCATGCTAAATTAGGATTTTTCGTCTTGGTATCGTACTAATTTTTGGTAGTACCAAATTTTTTTAGCGAATTTGATGGTACTGATATCGCACCGAATGGTGAAAACCGCTATCGATACCGGTACCGATACAGTTCCGGTACCGTTTTTCTGATACCCATGCTCATCCCTAAACCTCACAACTAGGGGTGTTCAAAAAAACCGTGAAACCGACGAACCGCTTATAATGGTTCGGTTTTGGTTTTTACTTTTAGATATCCGCGGTTAACCGAACCGAACCGTGCATATTATACATGATTATTTTCTAACTAATATTCAAATAATTGTACAAGTAATAACCGATTATTGCAATACTTTTATTGTATAACAACTTTTTCGCTCGTAAAGGAAACATTTGTAAAAATCCATGTGTGAAAATTGATTAATGTGATCGTAATCTATAACGTCGAGTAATATTTTTTGTTAAAACGTTATATATGAATATTTGAATGCAATTATTGTAACGAAATACTTAAGTTTTATATGACTTTTAAATTCGACGTCATTTAATTTTACTAGAAATACATTTTATGTTCTAGACTATGTTATTTTTTATACGGTTAAACTCTATTAAACGTTAAAAACGGTTAACCGTGACCCGAACCGCGGGTAACCGCTCACTTCGGGTACCCGCATGTCCGGTTACCCGCCTAGTACGGTTCGGCGACGGATAGTAAAATTAATTACCCGCCCCGCGACGGATAGTTTAAATCTTCCAACTAACAGAACCGAACCGCCCCGTGAACACCCCTACTCACAACTAACAAAAACGAAAGTATATGACATGTATCGTTGTTAAGAACAAAGTAATCCATTAAACCAAACTAGTTAGCAGTTGTTAAACTCTAGGATTCATGCTAATAACTCACCCAGGCCCAACATTACACATGATACCGTCATCATTGGGATTGAAACCAAAATATAAAAATAGTAACGGAATATCCGCCACACAAGTCCAACTTAAAAAACCAAATATTCCACCAACATAAAAAATAAAAAACACTAGCAAAAAAGAACATATATATTATTATTTGAAAATTATTCGCATTTACATTTGTGTGGTTTTCATTCTATGTTTCACTAACCATTTTATCTATTCATCATCATCCTCATTTTAAATCCAACATAATCTTTCTTATTATCCAATCCAACTATATCATCACTTTTATAAAACTTGTCTAGTTTCATTTTGTTTGGATATTTGATTGCATGCTAGCCAGGTGGTGATGCTAGTAACTAAGTAGCTATGGCTTCTTCTGCCCAATCAATGTCTAGAGGTGCTTTTTCTTATTAGTTCTAATCATTTATTTGACTAGCTATATGTTTTTGGTTTATAACTTTATTTATATATATAATTGTGACAGTGGCAGTGGAATGTGTGAATAATACTAGTATATGTAAGTTTGGTAGTAGATGGGATGGTGCAATAAGTGGAAGATATGATTGTGGTGGAATTTGGTGTGTGTCTAAGGCTCCATTAATCATGGTACGTAAATACATCGTCACTCTCGCGTATGTTTTTTATTTATCAATGCCTGTGAGAAATTTTATTGGTTTTGTAATTCTTCTCTACGGCGCGTGTTATTGATTAGGATTGCGTCTTTTATCATACAGCAAGATTTTTGGAGCTCCATGCTATTTATAGAAGCTGTCACGTTTGATAGAAACATATGAATAAATGCTAAATTGTTAAGTAGGATGCATGATTTAGAGTTATGGTTTGATCTAGGCACCAAAAGGCCAGAGCATTTAACCCTATATTAGATAAGTTATCGACACCATTAGCAGTTATGTATTCATAAGGGGGGCCTCCGGTCTCTATCTTAAGTTAACGGATTGAATTAGGAAGTGTTTAATAACAAGGTATTATATTTGTCTATGCTTTAACACTTAAGTAGATGTTCATTTATTTTGGACACTAAACCCGTGGCATAAAAATGGAGCAAGTGCTGTCAATAGGAATCCTGATTTTGTCAATGTGACAAGAGGCAACAAGTGAGACAATACGAATAAAACTGAAAAAAGGAGAAATGTAGCATGTTTGATTTTAGGTCTATTAGTATCCTAAAGGTTGCTTTGTACCAATCATTTAAACTAGGAAAACAGAAAGCCAGTGTAAACTTTGATTTATAATATTCAACAAGGTATGGATCTGCAACTAACAGGAGAAACATAGCAGCTGTCTACTTTTATAATTGCAAGAATAAATATTGATTTATGCATTATTATACTGATGGTTATCACTTTACTTGCTATTTCTGCTAGAGATGTGAAGTTGCTGGTAAGAGATCCTGCTTATCCTCGGAAGCTTCCGACTTTTTTCCTCCAAGAAAACTTTTAAGGTCAAGTTTGCTTCATCTCGGCTGTAGAAAATGGGCAGTTGGTTGTTCTTCATCTTCACCCTCGGGATATGATCACATTTCTCCTGAATTCTTGTGGGAGGTATGCGTCAGCTTTGCACCTTTTACGATTTACTAAACATACTTTGATTTTCAAATGGGCTACTGATGCCTTCTTTTATATCTCAGGATCTCAAACCTGATATCGCATATCTCACACCCGACGAGTTAGACTTAGTGCATAATGCTCTAAAAGTAAGTTCTTTACGGTCTTAATCACAAATGCTTCAAAATGGAAAATCAATTGATAATGGTTTTGAATTTATTGGTCATGCAGCTGGCCTTTGAAGCACATGATGGGCAAAAACGACGCAGTGGAGAACCTTTTATCGTGCACCCTGTTGAAGTGGCACGAATTCTTGGAGAACTAGTAAGTTGCACACTATTATAAATCATTTTTCTTGAAGTAATGATTTTTAGTACTTCAAATACTTTGGCTTAATTGGGATTAGGTAACTGACATGTATTCTTTTGTTAAGGAATTAGACTGGGAGTCAATAGCTGCTGGCTTACTACACGACACAGTTGAAGATACAAATGTTGTTACATTTGAAAGAATAGAAAAAGAATTTGGCGTCACGGTCCGCCACATAGTTGAAGGAGAAACAAAGGTTACCCTTTTAATCTATTTACCTGAATTCTTTTTCACTGCATATAGCATTTATCATACTTAAATTTTTCTAATACTCAGGTGTCGAAACTTGGAAAGCTGAAGTGTAAGAATGAGATCTCTGCGGTACAAGATGTGAAAGCACACGATCTGCGACAAATGTTTCTGGCTATGACTGAGGAGGTAATATATTAAGTGATACCTATGGGTGGCAATTTCGGGTTGGTATCACACAACCCGGATCCGTTTGCTTAATGTGCTCAGGATCCCAACTCTAATCCGCAAACGACCCTTCTAATTGTTTATTTGAATAGGTCAAAAAGGTTGAAAATTGTTTGGCGGGTCAAATGGTTGATGGCGGGTTATAAATGGGTTGTAAACTGGTTAGTGGGTTGTAAATGGGTTAGCGGGTTAAATTTATATTCTACAAATTTCGTTAGTAAACGGGTAGGCCAGGTCAACCTGAACACGACCCGTTTATCAAATAGGTTAGACTAGCCGACCCGTTTACGATCCCAACCTGTTTAGACTTTAGACCAAGCCGAGCCCATTTATTTTCGTATGGTGCTTAGAATTGGTACCCTCTAGTGATACATCTATGTTCTTATTATTTATGTCAGCAGTTTACTAAACATTGTGTTTCACAGGTGCGGGTGATTATCGTCAAATTAGCAGACAGATTACATAATATGCGCACTCTTTCGCATATGCCATCCCATAAGCAGGTAGAGTGAAATTTGACCTATTAGTTATACAGTTTTCATTATACAAGTTTTTTATTGTTCTTAAAGTTTTGTTATGTATACAGTCCAGCATTGCAAAGGAGACCCTAGAGGTTTTTGCTCCTTTAGCAAAGTTATTAGGGATGTACCAAATTAAGGTATTCAATCCGTTTTATAGTGCTTCAATCTAAATATAGTCAAATTGCTTTGAACTTCTTAGAAATACGGTCACTCAATTTTGAGCCACTGTTTTCGATGCAGTCTGAGCTTGAGAATTTGTCCTTCATGTACACAAATCCTCAAGATTACAATAGAATCAAGAGGAGGGTAGCAGAAATCTATAAAGACCATGAGAAAGAAATCGAAGAGGTACTATATTTATTATTGGCATTGAGATTTATAGTACTTGGTTATAGCGTGCGATAAAGTCAACCACTTTAGGTGAAGCTACTAGATATTAACGTTTTATCATTCATTTTGCCAATTTACTGTTTTAGCTTATAAGGCTCTTCTTCCTTTATCAGGCAAATAAATTATTGATCAAGAAGATTGAGGATGATCAGTTCTTAAACCTCGTGGCTCTGAAAACTGAGGTCCAGTCAATATGGAAGGAACCTTACAGGTAAAGTGATGGATACTTGTTCGCTTACCATCTTTATGAAACCTTTCTAGCAGCCTTCTAATTCGGAGCTCCTGTATTTGCAGCATCTATAAATCTGTAGTCAAATCCAAATGTTCAATCAATAAAGTAAACCAAATTGCACAGGTAGTTAATCAATGTCTTTTAAGTGGTTCACGTGGAATATGTAGTAAATTTAACCGAATCTTCTGACATGTTTTTATGCATTTGGATTTCAGATTCGCATTATCGTTAAACCCAAGCCTTGTGTTGGTGTTGGACCTTTATGTAATGCACAACAGATTTGCTACCATGTTCTTGGGCTGGTTCACGGGACCTGGAACCCAATACCTCGAGCTGTACGTATCATGCTCATCATGTCGTTATAATCAATATCCAGCTTCTTTCGGTGTTTGAGATATTAAGATTGTATAACTTTTTCCACAGATGAAAGATTACATTGCAACCCCAAAACCTAATGGCTATCAAAGTCTTCATACTACTGTAATTCCGTTTCTTTATGAGAGTACATTTCGTCTGGAAGTTAAGGTAGGTTTAACTCTATTTTTCGTTATTTGTTAAATATAATTTTCACTTACGGCTAAACATATCCATTGATGGTTGGCAGATTAAAACGGAAGAGATGAACTTGATAGCAAGTAGAGGCATTGCTGCTCATTATAGTGGAAAAGTGTTTGTTAATGATTTGGTGAGACATACAGTACGTGACGAAGATAGAAACTTTGGAGGAAAAACCGTCGGACTAAACAATGCGAATGTGGCACTCAGGGTAGGGTATCAGTTGCTCTTCACTATTTCCGTACTATTTACCTGAAAAAAATAAAAGATGTTTTAATTAATACCTTTGTCTCAGATTGGTTGGCTCAATGCAATTAGAGAATGGCAAGAGGAATTTGTCGGAAACATGAGTTCTAGAGAGTTCGTAGATACAGTCACTAAGGATCTTTTAGGTAGCCGTGTCTTTGTATTTACGCCAAGAGGAGAGGTAAAAAGATATATGAAGACCATTAATACATGAAATTATATTTTTTGCTATTAATGTTCTCTATAGTTTTTCTTATGTATTATTTATTACATTAATACTCCCAACAGATCAAAAACCTGCCCAAGGGTGCAACTGCCATCGACTATGCCTATATGATACATACTGAAATTGGAAACAAGATGGTGGCTGCAAAGGCAAGTCTAACGGCTTTATGACTAATGGATCTTTTCTTTTTGAATGATCTGCAGTGTAACGGTTTAATCCATCTCTCATTTTCAGGTCAATGGCAACCTTGTTCCTCCGTTGCACGTGCTAGCAAATGCTGAAGTTGTTGAGATACTCACCTATAATGTCAGTTGATATCCTTTAAATCCTTATTTTTGTGTTGAGGTAGCATGTTACATGATTTAATAAAGCAAATCTTCCTTGCAGGGGTTATCAAGTAAATCTGCTTTCCAGAGGCACAAGCAATGGCTACAACATGCCAAAACACGTAGTGCCAGACATAAGATAATGAAAGTAAGTTACCTTGTATTTTATTGTTGTATGATTACTATCCATTTGCTTTCCTTAACATGTTTGCTGTTAATTCAGTTTTTAAGGGAGCAAGCTGCACTCTCTGCATCCGAAATAACAGCAGACTCGGTGAATGAATTTCTTGCTGATGCTGAAGAAGATACGGTAGTCGAAGAGGTATTAGATTACTCTAAAGGAACCCAACATACATGGGAGAAAATTCTCACGAATGTCATGGATGTGTCGTCTTCAAAGGTGGTTGATGAAGATCTTTTTCGCTTCAAAAACGGTAGCGTTAAAGTTCCCAAAGTGAATGGAAAGCACAACAAGCATATGCAACATGTGAGTTTAAATACAGGAATTGAGTTTGGGAAGATAATGCTTGCCAACATTCCAATGTATAAGGAAGTATTACCGAGTTTAGAAAGCTGGCTTGCTGGCAAAGTTGCATCTTGGAGCAACCTTGAAGGAAATTCCGTCCAGTGGTTATGCATTGTGTGTATAGATCGAAAAGGTATAAACTCTCCTTTTAAAAACCTAGTAATTACTAAATTATTCTCATTCAGTATAGCCTATATAACTAGTATACCTTTATGTTCACCTGAACCACAGGCATGATGGCAGATATCACAATAGCATTGGCAAATGCAGGCATAGGAATCTGCTCATGTGCTGTGAGTAAATAGCATTTTTCAATTTTTTTATCTTTTCATTTAGGGTTTATTGCTAAAATACCTACATACTTTTTCGTATGTCCTGTTTTGTCTACTTTTTTTTATACATGCGTCATTAAAAAATGACTTTCTGTCTCGTGTTGGGTCACTTTGTAACCCATGAAGATAATAAGGTCATTTGACATTTCTGTATGTTAACAGGCTGAAGTTGATAGAGGAAGAGGGATGGCGGTCATGCTTTTTCATGTTGAAGCAAGTGTGGACAATTTGGTATGTACACTCATCTCTAAAATCCGCTCAACTGAAATAAAGTTTCACGTTATAGCTTAAATTTTTTTCGATGTTCAGGTGAGTGCATGTTCAAAGGTGGATCTAGTCCTCGGTGTTTTAGGATGGTCCACAGGGTGTAGTTGTCCTAACTTAGCCCAAAATCAACAAATACGAGAATGTTGAGTAAATGATGGAGGCAGGGTAAGAAGTTTTGTCCGGTCAGAATATACACAATTCTTTTCTCAGATGTATGTAGTTATCAAATATGTATTTGTTGCACAATCGTGATCAAAATAAACTAGCAGCAGGATGATTATACCAAGCTGTATAGGGAAGGGGACTGTATATAAAAGAGAATAGTATACATGTAAATGTATTTTGAAAGATAAAGTAGTGAGGTACATACACACAAGTGTTACAACTTGAAGATACTTAGTTACTTACCATCATGTGATCGAATCGTTGTTATACAATATATTGGTTGATTTAATTTTAGATGGTAGCTTGCATCTTAGTCTGATCGTGTGAATCATGTGACAGGAGCAAATATCTTGTGATCACTTGGGTATAACTTTTCATTTAATAACACCCAAACCTTTCAAGGCTAATAACAAATTCAACAAAAGATGTTTCCATTTATTTGTTGTAAAAAAAACTTGTATTATATTTTTTTTACTCATATCTGACTAAGTTAGTGGTGCGGTTCCGGTAGCCTAATAAGATCAAAATGAACATTAAACTACAAAGAAGACTAACTTCTGGGAAGGGTAGTTCAGAATACCAATGGAAAAGGCACCATACTGACACCAATGCGGACCATGTTTGCAGCTTAAGATTCCAACGCTTACTTGCTAATGCTTGTATTTTCCCCTTGGAGAGATCCAATACATGTGTTGATGCACTTTTACTGTCCTTATCTTCTTTCCCGATACCATTATGGCTACTGTCATTCTGTTCTTTGCCTAAAATCGTCTCATTTTCCTCTGTTTTATCTTCATTGTTCTGGTTACCTGTTTTTTCTTCTTGTGTCCGTTCCTCCTGCGTAGACTTTTCTGCTCCTTCTGAAGTTACTTGAGACCTCACTGTAACGTCTTTGGCCACTTCATCTTCTTTTATAGACTGAACATGTGTTTGGTCATCTTCCTTGACCAAAGAATCTTTTGTAACCATAGGTTCTTCGACTTTTTCTTCTTTATTTATCAATTGTGATGGTGTATCATGTTCTCTTTTCGGTGGCAGATCATCAAACACTTGGACATGTTGTTCTTCACCTTCTGTGTGTTTTTCGTCTTTATTTATCAATTCATCTTCTGTTGTCACCTGCTGTTCACTATTCTGTGATGTTTCTTCTTCGTCGATGAATAGCGCAAGTGTGTTGTCTTGTCTTTCCACTGACTGGTCATCAATCACTTGAAGATCTCGGATTTCATCTTCTGTATCCTTTTCTTCATTGTTGATCAATTCATCATCTTTAGTTACCCGTGCTTCAACTTTCTGTTCTGTTTCTTCGTTCATGGATTGTGTTGGTGGCTTGTTCGACACACTTGTCTGAATAACTTCATCCTCATGTGTTCCATGGACAACAGCTGCAACTTCATGATCAGCTATCTCCATAATGTCTTCCATATCTTCGGGAACCATTTCAATATGACCATCTTTTTCTTTCTCGTCTTTAAGCAATTGCCCTGCTTTAACAAGATTTACATGGGCAGCTTCAGCTTCCTCGTTTGTCAAAACAGTTTCTTGATCTTCATCTACATGACCATTTGGTGTGTCTTCATTTGATGCTTCTGAGACATTGTTTCCAAGAGGTACCTCGTCTTGTGCAGCTTCTCTACCCTTTTTGTACTGCATAGTTTCTTCCGCTTCAACAGCCATTTGATCCTCCTTAAACGTGTCATATTCTGCTATTGATTTGGCAGTTTTATCAGAAACTAATGACTCCGTGTCTTCCTTTGCATCACCATCATCTTTAGGTTCACTATCTAACACTATATATCCATAACTCTTATCAACGTCTTTGCTTTCAGGAACAGAATCAACAAAATTTGCATTAGCACTATCTTTATCTTCATTACTGTCTCCAGTTTCTACTTTCTCATCATTATCCGTTCCAGAATTATGCTTTTCATCCTAAAGTTATACAGAATTATCCGTTCCATGAATCTAGAGTCCAAAAACAAAGGCACAAATCATAACATAATTAAGCAAGTAAGCATACCGGACTCGAATCATGAATTGTTTTACTCTCCATCTCCTTCATGCTAGTTACACCATCACTGCTATACATTTAATCATAAATTCTCATCAGTTTCACAGCTTATGTTTGTATCCTAAAGGTACGTTTTTGCATCAAAATATAACAAGTTATATACATATATACTGAGTTACATTTAACAAATTTTTATCCCGTTACTGATATATCCAAGTTACCTTCTTATAACGGGTAAAACAGTGACACTCGCCATTGATGTGACAACATCACTGGCAACTAATGACTCCTTGGCGACCTTTTCATCACCATCAACTCTTCGTTCACTATCTAGGGCTATCTTTTCACAACTATTATCAGCTTCTTCGCTTTCAAGGTCAGAATCAACATAATTCAAAGTATTATCTTGATCTTTGTTACTGTCTGCAGTTTCCACTTTCTCATCATTATCCGTCCCAGAATCATGCTTTTCATCCTGACTTGAATCATGAATCGTCTTACTCTTCATCTCCTCTCCATCACTACTTTAAATTCACATCATTCTGATCAGTTACATATCATCAAAGGGTACGCTTTTGCATCAAAATGTTAGTTGTTACATATGACAATCTACTTTTTACTCTTTGATGTAACAAATTTTGTATTCCGTTACCGATGTATCCAAGTGACCTTCTTATATATAGCGGGTAAAAGAGTGACAGTGCACCATATATTTTGATGACATGATGTCACCTTTTATCTGCTATAATGTCACATTTTACGGTTTTACCTGCTATACAAGGTCACTCACTCACTCGGATACACAGGTAACAAAATATAAGTTAGTTAAATTAAAAAGTAAAAAAAAATTGTTCATTAAATACATCTAACAACTTAAAAAGAGTTGGTTACACCTAAACAACATCATTAATGCATGTTCTTGTACTTTATAATTTTCCTAGCTTGTTCATTAAATTTAGAAAAAGAAACCTTGGTGATTCGAGAGTTGGTGTCTTGGTTGATGATGATGATGATGAACTTTGTTTTTGTCGCCTATTTTTTAAAACAAAAGCTGCTGACACAAGAGTTGCAGTCACTATAGCACCACCAAACAACACAAAACCTCCTATACCAGCAAAACTACCAGCACCAGCGCCTATATTTATGGTTTTGCGGTTGTTCTTTTCTTTGTTGTTGTGTTCAGGAGGATCGTCCATTCTAGGTAGGGGTTTAAGGAGAATCTTTGTGTGATTCTTAAGAAGATGTTTGTTGGATGAGATGATAGTTTGTGGTTTTTGTATGTATGTGTGAGAGATAAAATTGAGAGAGATGCTTTTTTAAGAGAGTACAAAAGTGTGTTTGTTTTATTTTTGGCTCTTGTATAAATTCTAGGCTGCTACTCCTGCTAGCTACTTATGTTTAGTACGTGAAAAATTAAACACGCTTTAAGATTCAATATATAAAATATTTTGGCGATATTGGAATTCAACTTAGGAGTTAGAATCTGAAGAAATTAGAATGTTAATAAATTGTAGTTTGTAGAACTTGAAATCTGAAAGAATTTAAATTTTGAAAAACTTATGCGTGTTTGATGGAAAGAAATCGAAATAATGTTTTAAAACAATTAATATATTTAAAATATTTAAAATTTAATTTAAAGTTAAGTTTGATAAAGTGAATATCATTTATTGAATATAACATATTATAATAAGATTATTACATATAATAATAACTAGTTTCAAGGCCCGTCCGTTGGGCGGGGAGTTTTAAGGTATTGTTGGAATTGTAAAGTGGACAAATAAATATAATTAGCGAGAGAGTTTATAAGACAATATTGTGAAACATTAATTTAGCAAAGAAAAAATCTGAGATAACATAGTATAATTTGT
>BQNB010000284.1:154578-187496 GCA_026074375.1 Tanacetum coccineum | reverse complement strand
TTTTAATCTATACAAAGCTTTCCTCAGAAGGTAGACTTTTTCTGGATGATCTTGATCAACGAACCCTTCTGGCTGAGCAACATAAACCTCATCCTTCAGTGGACCATTAAGAAATGCCGTTTTCACGTCCATCTGATATATTAGACACACACTTTTCAAGAAGTAGATCATACATATTTGAAAAATCAGCCTTCTCATATTCAAGTTCGTCAATCTCTTTTTCAAGGGATTTAACGTACTCAAAATCTTCATGCATTTCCATTTTAAGTTCGTGTTCAAATCGAAAACTGTCATTTTGTGACTTTATTGAAAGAGGCATGAGTAAGGTTTTTATCAAAAGTTCCATATCATGAGCAGTTGGCACCCGAAAATAATCACTAGTATGTTTAAACCAAGTTTGATCAACAATTTCCCTAAATTGATTGATGTTAAATGTCATTTCGTTAAAAACTTGTCTACTTTTACTAATGGATTTTGAAACGGGTAGAAAGGCAACATTTTTAGCAATGTTTGGTTTTGTTCTAACAAACGGTTTTCTCCACATTGTCTTCCTAACTTCTTTTGCGCGTTCCAACTGATAAAGATACTCCAGTGAGGGTGCTTTGAAAATTTCATAAAGACTATTTTGTTTTGTGTAATCATATGGTTTAACATAATCTTTATTCAATTTTGATCTACTCTCGTTATCAAGAGTCATGGTCTCTTCCCTATCAGGGGCAAATCTGTTTGCAGGATCAGAAGTATCATATGGGATCTCATACAAACAGGGCTTCTCAGATTGAGCTTTCTTGAGGTACCTTGGATTGGCAAAGGTTAGTCTACCATTATATGTCGCGCATTTGGGTGCTAACATATGAATGGTCTGAATTGACTGATTACGAGTATAAACAATTTCGTTCAAAAACTTTAACTGTTTGTCCATTTCAATCATCTTGTCAATATCTTTTTCTTCTTTAACCTTTAAATCTGAAATGACCTTTGTATTCTCTTTGAGATAACCTTCCAGTTGTGACTTAGTTAAAAGACTCTTTTTGACTAAATCATCGTGTTTCTGATCAAGAACTAAAATTTCATAGGCTTTTGTCTTTAAACCTTCTTTAATTTCAATGTCTTTTAAAGCTAATAGTCCTAGAGTTTCATTTAACTTTGTTTGAAGAATCTCATAATCAATCGTCCGGTCATTAAAGGCTTTGTACTTCTCAAACTCATTCTGTTTGTTCTGAAGTGCAATCAGACAACTATCCCGACAACTAATAGCCTCCCCCAGAGCACTATTGGTTTCATCAAGGTTAGTTTTGCACTTTTCCAATTCTTGAGTCAATGATGCGTTTGCTTTCTTTAATTGCTTTAAAATCGTTTTGTTTTCCTCCGTATCCAGAGTTAAATTAGCAATTAAATTAGCAAGCGCATCACGCTCATCAACACATTCTACAGCATTTTGATCAACCTGATTATCATTAGTACATATATTTGATGAATCAGGAGTGACATTGCTATCATCCTTCTCCAAAACATATGTGTCGTTAATGGATTCAGGTTGCTCAGAATGTCGTCTCACATTGTCATACACATTACTTTCATCATGATTTTGTACCTGTTCCAATGGCTGACCAGTAGAACTGGATTCTTCAGGTGAGACCTCCTGAATCTTTGCCATGTAGCTGTAATGTGCTTCCAATTCCTGTTCATCAATCTCTTCATCCGTGTCCTCTAGCCAATCAGCTTGCTCAGCTTGCAGAGGAACACCTTGTTCAGCTTGTTTGCACATCATCATCTTTTCCTTGTGATACGCGTAGTCTTTAACCCGGGGGGTATAAGAATCAAGATTAACCACTTGTTCTTGCCGTTGTTGTAACCAAGTTTGAAACGTCTCACGAAGCTTACTCATAGAATCATCCATCACTTGTTGAAAGTATCTATGAGCTTTTAGATGATCATTCATTAAATCAATATGATCGATGATAAATTGCGAGGGTTGAAATTGGTCAAAACCGGAAGAATTAGAATTATTAAAATTTTGGTTCATCGAATGACACTGAAAAGTTTCATGAGGACCCCCGCAATTTTCACAACAAGGTTCGTAAAAGATCACTTGTTGACATCGAAAAGTCTCATGCGGGCCCCTACAGTGGGTACAACAAATACATTGTTGTTGAAAACATTGAAAATTTTGTGGGAAATTAAAGTCTTGATTGTAACATGTAGGATCCCGTATCCTTTGCATTCCTGCATTCCTTTGCATAGTGCCCATATCCTTTGCAGTTAAAGCACTGTATCCCAGTCTGTTGCACTACCTGACTGCCTACTGTTTCCCTAGCCCCAGCACCTGTCATTGTCCTTTGATTCCCAAACTGCCTTGACTGATTGTCATTGTTATACCTTGGTGTGGTATCTTCAGTCTTGTTCTTGGAGTTTGAAGAAGTTCGAAGGTTGTTGTTGGTAGGTTTGTAGAGCTTCTTGAAATACTTTGCAAGGAGAGCCAAATTCTTTTGCATTTCCTTGTCTCTCTGAGCTTGTTCCGGATCACTGTCTTCATCAGAAACTGAAACCGACTCAGATGGAGGTGTAATTGGTTTGGCGATCTCTTTGCCTTTGTGTCTGGTAGATGCACTTGGTCTTTTGGAAGATGATGTTGCATTTGATCTTTGAGGTTTTGGTTCTTGATAGTAAGTATCTGAATATGGTTGAGCAGCCGCAATTAGTGCTAATGGATTTGCACTTTTGGCTATTCTCTCAGCACGTATATCATTAACCTCCAGTTGAAACTGCTTCAGAATGTCAAACAGTCTGTGATATGAGACGATGTCTATTTTTTCTGCTTGCTTGACAATCGTCACAAATCTTGACCATTCTGGTTGAAGTTGTTGAAGAAATTGAACATTCACTTGCATTGTTGTAACTTGCAAGTTGTTCCTTGTCAACTCATTCATCAATTTGTAAAACCGTGAGTAATACGACTCCATGGATTCTCCATCTCGAGAAGTAAACTTTCCAAATTCCCAGAACAGATTGGTCTTTACATCTTGTACGTTCAACGATTCACCCTGTTGTAGCCTTTCAATGGCTATCCACATTTCATTTGCTGTGTTGCATGCATCAACAGTTGAATAGATTTCATCTCCAATACCAGTTAAAAGCAAGAAAATTGCTTCCTTTTCAGACTGAAAGTGTTCTTTGTTCTCTGGAGTCATGTTCAATACAGTTTCAATTGCTGTATGTTGTTGAACTGCAGGACGACCTTCAGCTTCTGGAACAGCTTGGATAAGTACACTTGTTGGCACGTAGGGACCATTTAGTATGCATTTTTTCAGTCCGCCACCATTTGGTTTTGTGTCAATGTACCGTAGAAAACGTGATCTCCACTGTGAATATCTTCCTGGTCCAAGCATTGGTGGTCTATCTTTCGAACCAGCTGCCATTATATTATTGTGCATTTGACTATCTGTGGAGGATGTGTTGACTGTCACCCTATATATGCCACGACTTCACCACCACCCCATAACTCACCATAGCTATTTTTCTAGCTCACCCTACTCACCATCTAGCCTCCCTTAGTCACCTCATCTAGCTAGGACACTAAGCAAATAAGAAAACTTGGGCACAAAGGCTTTCCAAGCACTATATAAGCCGAAACATACACCCTCTTTCAAATCACACAACAAAAACTTATCACCACTCAAATGGAGTTCTAACTCAGACCAAGAAGGATCAAGTGAAGTCCCTAAGCTTAGAATATAAGCTAAGAACCAAGAGAAAGAAGCTCTTGAAATCGTTACTAGGCATACGAACTCGTTTTTCTCTTTGATTTAGAGTCACGGGCCTAAAACGGACTTACTGATCGAAGAAGGAAAAAAAAAAGTTCTGTCTGTATTTAATGAAACCGTTTTCTTCACACAAGATTTGGCTAGATAAAAAAAATTCGGTTCGGCTCCAAAAACAATTTTGCTCGTTCGGTCAACTAGTTCGGTCACTCCGTGTCGGTTCCGCTCGTTCGGTTCCGCTCGTTCGAGTCCGCTTGTTCGAGTCCGCTCGTTCGAGTCCGCTCGTTCGAGTCCGCTCGTTCGGTTCTTCTCGTTCGAGTCCGCTTGTTCGAGTCCGCTTGTTCGGTTCTTCTCGTTCGAGTCCGCTTGTTCGATTCTTCTCGTTCGAGTCCGCTTGTTCGAGTCCGCTCGTTCGGTTGATACGAGTTTACCACTGGTTCGGTGCTAACGTCTTTCGACTGTTCCGCTCGTTCGGTTCCGCTCGTTCGGTTCCGCTCGTTCGGTCAGCTCGTTCGGTCCGCTCGTTCGGTCCGCTCGTTCGAGTCCGCTTGTTCGAGTCCGCTTGTTCGAGTCCGCTCGTTCGATTCTAATATGCTTACAACAACAAAAAAAACCACAAAATCCACCCGAGGCGATTGATACCAAATGTAGGTTCCCGATTAACACTTCATAACACGAAACACAAATCGAAACTAGAAACTAGAGAGAGAGAGAGAGGATCGAAAATAGAGAGAGAGAGAAGAGAGAAAGATAGGAGAGAGAAAAAGATATATTGATTTATGAAAAACTAGATATTTTCTAAAAGAAAATATCTATATATATATATATGAGATATTTTCTGAAAAGAAAAAATATCTAAATATATATATATCCCTACGACGCGTGGGATATTTAACTAGGACCCGGGCTCGGGTTTTGCTTGGGATTAAACCAAAAACATATACAATATTAGATTATCTATCGAGCCCGATTCCTGATATTATCTTATTACAACGTTAACTAAATAAAGACCGAAGCTCCATCGTAGAGTGACCGAGCTTCCTTGTTCGACTCAATAAATTGAGGCTAACAGTTTCCATGCATAGGGGTATATATCTTAACTTTCTGAAATTTATAACTAAAGGGGCTGAAAATATTATTTTCCTAAAGTTATAACTATGAGGGGTTGTTTTGCCAAATTCTAAAGTTAAAGGATTAAATTATATATACTTACATATAAAGGACTAAACTTGTAAAAGTTTGTAAACCAAGGGTATATACTGTTATTTTTGTATTCTTAAAAATATAAAATATAATATTTTTATACAAATTATAAAAGTATATATCAATATTATAAGACTCGATTATGTTAAAACCCGACACATTTGTCATTATTAATCAACGATCGATGCATTTTCAATCAATTACGTTATATATTTAACGTAACTTATCATCGACTAGCTTTTGAAGAAACTTAAATCTTATCGTATCACGATACTAGGGAGCTTCATATAAGGGATTTCATTTGGGTATACGTTTTGACGAGTTTGCTAAATTTACGATTTAAAGTGTCATGGCTCCTCAAACATTTACTACATGACTTCTGAATTATAATGGCCCGAACAGTAATACAATATTTCCATAAATTGATAAATCAAAGACATACGTTAAACATCATGAAGTTTTGAAACATAAACCATCACACTAAGACTTGACATATTATGTAAAACCTAAAAATCTCAACAAGTGTAAAATTACCAAAATACCCCTAATGCAAGAAAATTCCATAAAAGCTTAAATAAAATTCATTTAAAGGTTAGAAATTATAAAAATGCAACATGTGACAATTATGATATTTTTGTAAGATTAAAATACCTTATATTATGTAAGAAAAATAATTAATATTTTTGTATATATATAATTAGCCGAATTATATGTATTTAATTAATTATACTTTACAAATTAATATAAAATGAATTAAGATAATTACCAATAAATTATACAAGTTTTAATATCTGATTTATTCACTTTTGAAAGCCCAAAAACTCGGCCTAATATGCTATTATATTTATCTATGCATTTTATTTTGTATAAAACTCTAAAAACAATATCACCGAAACCCTAAAAAAATCAAAGAGGCGGCACAAAGAATATTTCTAGGGTTGAGACGAATTTTCTAAGATGTTTTGAAGGTCAAGGATCGTGGGAAAAATATTGGAAAGATTGTTTAAGGCTTGGTACGATCGTGGGAATTTAATTGGTTCAAAAAACAAATTCGTGTGTCAATAATTCGAAAAATCACCAAGGATCATCAAAGGTATTTTTGTACCTCATTTTTCATCATTATAATTCATAAAATACATAGGAAAAATATTCATGCATGTTATATTGATTTTATAAATTAAAACATGTTCGAAACCCTAATTTTTAGCTAATTATGAAATCGGCACAAATAATATTTGTACAATTGATTTTATATTTTTCTAAGGTTGTTCATATCACATATAACTCAGGTAAATTGTTAGAAAAATTTAGGAAGGATTCTAATAATTATTGGGGACTTATCATTGTTTGCCGATTTCGAATTAGAGGAAAAAGGAAAGAAATAAAATTAGGGTTAGGGTTTTGATAATTTTTCCAGGTGCATTTAATGCCAATGATTGGAAAATAGCTTTGCTTCAATCTACTTTGTAAAGTAGTCCACTGCTACTATTAGGAATTTGACTTTGCCAGGTCCCTCCGAGAAGGGTCCAACAATATCAATTCCTCATTTATAGAATGGCCACGGGGACATGATAGGAGTTAGTTTTTGTTGCGGGTTTCTGGGGACGGGGCGATGAACCTGGCAGTCCTGACATGCCCTTATCATTTTTCTTGCATCCGCATGCATTGTCGGCTAGTAATATCCTGTCCGTATGGCCTTTGCCACCACAGATCTTGTTCCAGCATGCATTGTAACACCCCCAAATAGGGTCGCAGCAGAATAAGGGGCTGAGAGTGTTACATCATAGATCAATAGCACAAGATATGAGAATGACCTCTAGATGAGTCGTTTGAAAATGATACATTGGATTTAATAAAATTGTTTGTTACAAAAGCCCGAAGTTTAACTTGTTCATCCTTGTAAATGTAAAGATTTTAATACATAACAATTAACTCCAAAAGTAAAATGCACCAAAATCTTATAGTAATGTGACCTCCAAAATGATGACTACCAATGTAATCCGTGTTTCTCGTACCTTATTGATCTGAGGAAAAACAGCTTTAAACGTCAAACAGTAAAGTTTTGAGATTCAACAGATATAAGTTATGTATAAAGTAGGAACGCAAGATTGTCTAATTGTATGATAAAGTAACAAATTAAGTATCATAAAAGTGATTCCCGAAATGCACTAATGCGCATGAACACTGAAGCTACACATATAGTATGCAAAGTTTAATGCAAATAATGTGCCCGTGTAGATGTTCAACCCGTAACATCTAAATTGTTCCGACATGGTATACATTCGTCGTTTCGGTACCACCAAAACTAGTGAGCGTTACTCACCCGAACGGGGATGTCAATCCCAAATAGATCTATTCATAACATTCACGCTTACAATCTAGTAATTAATAGTTCATGATTCATGGGCATAGTGGGTTATAGCTACTTAGGCAAACTCGTAATTTGATTTAAAATGTACTTGCGTCCAAATGTAAAACAATGCATGTTTCTCGCCCCAAAGTTGTAAATCATTATAATTGTATAAAAGCGGGGCTATGAACTCACCTCAGTAAATGAAGTGAATGAAATAAATCAAGTGAGTGAATCGACAAGCGAAATCCGAACGCAACCTAGTTAATTATAGGCCGTATAAGTATAATGTATTTAATGTAAATACAATATCACATGTTATATAGTTACACCACCACCTAATAGTTTTCGTTTAATTTAAAAGGTTGAAATAATAATTAAATCGTACTTTGTTAAATAAAGGTATATGTATTTGTATCAGTAAAGAAAATATTATTTTTGTTCAACAATGTATTATTTGTTAATAATATATGATTTAGTATTTTTATTGATCATATAATGATATTATATAATTAGTTTAATTGATTTTATAAAAATAGTGCACAAATATAAAAATAGTGCATAGGGTTTCATAAACATTATATCTTTATCGTTTTAACTTCGTTTTACATTTTATTTATACCCATGGTTTCATATTAAAAAAATATATCAAAATATTATATTTATAATATTTTAGCTTCCGATGAACAGTAACTTTCATAGTTTTTGTAAAATATATAAAACTACTTTTACGTATTTAATCGTCGTAACCTTATAATACTCATAACTTACTCATTTTAATTCCGTTTCGCGTGTTCTTTATATGTATGGAATCGTGACGAGATAAACTATTTAAATAAAATGTCTACTGTTTTTATAAAAATATGTGTCGAACTCAGTAAGTCAAACAGTTTTATAAATTTACTTTTATAAACTTAAAACTTATAAAACTCGTATCTCATTCGTTTTAATTCCATTCTTAGAGTTTCTTATATGCTTGGAATCCTCATGACATGTACTATCATTATAAAATATTTATAAATTTCCATTAGGTCTGTAACAGTTTTAGTTTTTATAAAAAACTTTTTTATATATTTATTCATCGTAAACTCGTAAATGTCATAACTCCTTCGTTATTGATCTGTTCTTCATGTTCTTTATAGATTCGGAAAGCTCATAATATGTACTATCATTATAAAATATTCATATATTTTATCAGATTGGAATTTGTAACAGTTTTTATAAAAACACTTTTTATTGAAATCTTGTAAGTATCATAACTTCTTCGTTATAGCTCGGTTTTTCGAGTTCTTTATATGCTTACGATCCTTATAATATGTACTATTTTAATATAATGTTTTCATAATTTTATATAACACGAATTATGACAGAATGTTTAATACAGTCCCTTATATATATTTTATAAATCTAGTTTTTATAAATTATTTCATGGTTCAAATTTGTACAAATCCTTTACAATACTTTATATCACAAGTCTTGTATATTTTGAGTCCTCTAGATTGTGTCCATAATGATTGTCCAAGTGAAGTCCTCATGATAATTTATATACATAACTTTTGAAATTAACTTTTAACAAATTAATTTATACACTAACTTATAAATTAATTAACCACTTGTATAATGTATATTCTTGTGTTTACATAATTGTAACATCATTTCCATTATGTGAACATATAGATTCGAATATATATATGTGCTTGTAATATTTCATAAATTATAAAAACAAACCTATGTGGTGATTAACATAATAACATGTATGTAAAAATAAGTAAATGAATAAATGGAAAGGTTAGGGTTCAAGTAAACGTTAGAGAAGTGTATGAGAATGAAGAACACAAGCTTATACCCAAGCTTAAACCCAAATTACTTCCAAGAAAACCCTAAAACCCCTAGATTACTTCTTGATGCAAACCCTTGCAAACTAATACCCAAGCTTCCAAACCACCTTGCAACACCTTAGATATGAACCCTAATGATGTGTGTATGCTTGTTACCCTTGAAAAATCAAATGTATGAACACCCTAAATATACTTATTCAGCTGTGGGTTTAGGAGGTATAAGAGAGAGTTTATGTTTGTTTTTTACTTGCAAAATGGGAAGTGTTTAAGTCTTGCATTAGGTTACTTATATAATGAATGTATTTTACAATACCATGGACCAAGAGTGATATGAGTACATGTTGTAAGGTGCTCTCCTCCTCCCTATGAGGAAGGATTGGCCAAAAGAGGGTTTAGGGTACATGTGATTAGCCAATTACTAGAAATATAGGATTAGGGTACATATGTGTAAGTTTAACCATGTGGAAGTATTACTAGTGGGGTTTTAAATGATTTATTTCTTGAGTCAACATGATGGATCCGGTTATAAGGCTTAAAGAAGTGAAATATTAGTTAAATTTTAGGTATTGGGTATAATGGTGGGTATTTGTTTGAGTATGGATAGGTATCGGTACTTTTGGATATGGCTAAACGTATTTTATTGCGAAACGTATACGCTTTACGTAACCAACAAAAATAAAATATGAAAAGTTATAAATTATCATCGTAATAATTATATAACTCTTGCTAGACGTAAACTTTTACTTGTTTGATGCCCGTTTACGTTGAATGTTGATTTTTAGTTTACGCAACTTAAATAAACGATGAAAATTACAAGCAACGCGTAAAACCCTAAAAATAAATAATGGAAAGTTTTGAGTCATAAAATGACGTAAAAATGCGGATTGTTTGAGTTGCCTCCCGGAATGGTGTTGGTGAAGAGGTGTGGGTTTCAATTCCTTGATGGTGGTTAAACTTGCCGGCGGATTGTCCTAGGGTAGCTAATGATGCGCCTTTGACTTTTTGGTTTAAGATGATGTTGACTTTGTAGTAAGATTATGTAAAGGTCTACCTAGTTGCTATGGTTACTAATTCGATTTCCCGAAGTAAACGCGTTTTATGGGTACACACACAAGACTTTGCTTTTCAAGGATGTATGTAGAAAATTGATTTTGATAAAAGTTTTAAGGTGACTACTCTCAGCATGGCATGGTCCTTCCTGAATTATACATAGGTGATCAGGCTATGTACATTTGAGGGCTAACGATGCGATGCTCATTTTTGTCAAAATTATGTTATGTATAAAGAAGTATCAAAGAGTTTTATAAGATGACAAAATGATTCACAAGGTGGATGTAAGGTTGTTGATAAGATGACAATAAAATGGTTTCTGAGAAATCGTATGATGGTTTACATACAATAGCTAAATGACTCATGGGGTGACAATAAAATAATTTATGTGATGAAAAATGGTTTCATAAGGTAAGAACAAGATAATTCATAAAGTGATAGTAACGTAGTTTTTGAGATGATTGCAAAATAGTATATAAGATGTCAAGAAGGTAAATCATAAGGTATTCGTGAAATGATTGTGAATAGTTTATAAAATGTTAGTTTATTGAACGATGGTAAAATAGTTTGTCAACGATAGTAAAATGGTTTATAAAGTTATGATGCTCAAGAGAGAGGTTTGCATTAATGAACGGAAAATTGAAGTAAAATTAATGAGGTTTTCATAGCACATTAATTGATAGATAGCCTGAAATCATTCGTACAGTACAACGGGAGTTTTAAGGGAAAATACAACAAGAATGCCTAACGAAATTGTAACACCCCCATTTTTACATATAGCAGCGGAAGCTAATCTGGGGTATTACTTCATAGATACAACAATCATAATCATAGAAAACGATCCAAAAGAGACGTTTATTCAAAAGATATGTTATCATTCATTTCAAATCAGAGTTTTACAAAGGCGGGTCCCAAAATCTAGAAACATAAAATGTGAATGATAACAAGTTTTAGCCATCTTCATGTCCATGCCACTCCATGCCATAAGTTGCTCAATTACCTGAGATAAACATGCATAAAAAGGGTCAATACAAAGGTTGAAGATGAGAATTTAATTCTATAGGTATTGCAATGTAATAGTTGAATACAAGTTATCAGAGGAAATACTGGTATTGCAGGGACAATCATCATGGGGAACATTATTTATTGCATCTAAGCTCATGACATCAATACATTAACAGGGAAATCACCATAGTGATATTGGTTAGGGACAGATGTCCCCGTGGAAAAGGTAACTTGCCAAGGTTACCTATTAGGACAAATATAGTGCGTTTGGCTACCCCAAGCATGGGTATACAAACGGGAGCCGTCACCCCCAATAGATCTATTCATAATATTCGCGTTCACTCGCAATGCAAGTAATTAATGATTCATGATATGGAAATAATGGCACTGGTGAAGCTACTTTAGGCATATAGATCTGGGTAGCATACATTTAGAAAACACTTGCATTCATGGTTTATATCAGGTATCACAAGTTTATAAAGTATTCAAAAGATTGAAATATGGGGTTATGAATTCATTAAGTCTTTGAAAAGTAATCACATTGTTATGAGTATATAAAAGAGTTTGTAACAAGCATGTATCCCCCTCGCGGGTTTATAAAACATTCAAAAGATTGAAAAGCGAGGCTATGAACTCACCTGATAGGTAGATGTAATAAATATTCTGAAATGAAAGCTGACGACCTTATCACAATCTTAACAGGGAAGGTTGATATAGTAAATGATAGTAAACAGCCACGTCACGCAACCTGAGTAAATATGTTGAGTCTTAGGAAGATTGTACTCTAGAACTTTAGTTTTAAGAGTTATGAGTTTGATTGAAGAGTTTGGAATTATTGTATCACTGTTCGGAAGCCATCAATAATTCAGAAGTCATTCAGTAAACGTTTGAAGAGCTAGGGCACTTTAAATCGTAAACCCAACAACTCAGTCAGAACGTAATACCAAGATGAAACTCCTTAATATGAAGCTCCCTAGTATTGTGATATGATATAATCGGTTTTAAGCGTTTTAATCAATATTTGGAAATGTTAAGCACGAGAAGCGTTAATTAAAGTTATGTCTTGTAAGGTTTTAAACATGATTTTATACCTTTTTCAAAAATTTGTGTTACATTTTAGACCCTTGAGTTTGAAAAGTGGCAAAATATACCCTTGGAGTTTGCACTTTTACGAGTTTGGTCCTTCAAGTTTAAAAGATATACAAAGTAAACCTTGTACTTTGGAAAGTGACATAATAGACCCTTATAGTTATAACTTTGATAAAATAACATATTTGAAGACATGATGACCATAGATAGGTTGCGTGAGCTCGTCTACTTTAGTTATGTAAGTTACATGACATACTGAGATATTGACAATACAACTAATGTAATAAAGCGAAAAATTATTCCCGTACATATTGTGAAATACGAAAAAATAGGTTTTGTATTTGATGAAAATTCTTGGGTTGTTATAGAAATAGAGTCTAAGCATTGATATCATCTTCCATGTTATCGAGATCTTGATCGTTTTCTCCTCCTCCTAAGGGTTACACCATTCCACGTGCTTCCGTACCTCTAGCTTGGTTTCCATGGTTCCGATTCTTTAATTTCGGGCAATAACTCCTGTAGTGCCCTTGATTCCCACATTCATAGCAGGTGAGGGTTCTCTGATTGTTAGTAGCAGCAGAACTCCGACAGTCTTGGGTTTAAAAGAGACGCCGGACCCACTTGAATTTGCGCACTTGCCAGCCACGAGCTATTGTGGTGAAACTTGCACTTGTTGCAAAATGGTAGAGTTCTAGCATACTCCTTCTTCTCACTAGACCCAGCAGAATAAGCCCTTGCCACATTTTGCTTCTTGGGGGGGGGGGGAGGGGGTGGTGATTGTTGTTGAGTTTGGTTGTTGTCATCAAACTTTCTTTTGTTTTCAGCTTGACGTTTAACAATAGTGTGGATCTTTTGATCCATCAGTTCAGTTGCAAACTCAATTGCATCCTGCATTGTCTTGGGCTTTGATGCCATTACACTTCTGTGAATCATGTCGGGCAAACCACCGACATACTTCTCGATCTTATCCGACTCTTTAGGAAACATCCTATCGCACATCAATGCCAGTTCCAAAAAACGTTGGTTATAGCTTACCACATCGGTACCTTTAACCTTCAGATTCCACATCTCAATCTCAAGCTTCTTAATCTCGCCCCTTGGGCAGTACTTGTCGGTCATCATCTTTTTTAGAGTTTTCCATGTCATTGCATATGCAACATCATGAGTAACAGTCTTAACGTGGGAGTTCCACCATGTCAAGGCATTTCCCTGCATAGTACAAGTTGCAAACTTGATTTGACATGCGACTGTGTAGTTGCTGATATGGAATACTGATGTGTGCTTAAAAACACATCATTTGTACCCCGGAAAACACATTAAACGGACTAAAACACTAAAATATGAGTAATTATCTTGCAAATATATTTGTATTGTGTTTTTATGTCTTACAGGTACAAAGGATTGGAAACAAAGCAAAAACGGTAATTTTTTGGGTGACTTTTGACGACGTTTTTACGTTTATCGAGGTTCAAATGAAGTCGTTAATATTCCACGATCACACCATTGGAAAGAGCATGAAATTACGAGTCTATCGGTACCTTACTTGACCCCCGAACCTTTCTTATTTGAACCCTTTCACACCATTTTTGAACCTTTATTAATCAACAAGGAACCAGGCCAATAATAAAAAAAGGGATGAAAAGGAGATTTTTTTATATAGTAATACGAAACCGCCCAGAGCAGTTGTTTCGTTGGTTGTTAAAACCATAAACCCAAGTCCAGGGGTGGTTGGGGGGGGGGGGGGGTGGGGTTGGGGGGTTTCGAACCTGCTGAGGTATAATATCCCCTCTGCCACGTCAGCAGCTGACGTGGCTGCCACGTGGGCAAGTAGGACCCAGTCGGCTGACGTGAGCACATGGCCGACGTGGTGCGACATGGGACCTACATGCTGACGTGGCAGCTGACGTGGCATGCCACGTGGCAACCTGACCCGACCGTTGACCAGCGGTGGTCAACGGTGGTGCACCACCATTGACCGTCGTTGACCATCGTTGGCCACCGTTAACCGATGGTCCGTTGGCCGCCGTCGACCGATGGTCCGGTGGTGGCTCCGGTGACAGTTGGCAAGCCACGTGGCACCACTCAGGTGGTGACACGTGGCCATCTAATGATTGGTGTACGAGGTACTGTGTAGGTGGCGGCTAGACGAATCACAAGTTGACATGTTGCACATGCCGGCTGTCAAAGGGTTCCGTACGAGGTGCAAGGGGTCAGATATCAGTCCAAGGTTCAGAAAGGGGTCAGTACAAGGTGAGCATTCTTGAGGATTCTAGATGGATAGGTGGCATGATTTGATTGGCTCAAAGAGGAATATTGCAGCTGGCAATGATTGACATGTATTGAGTCGGTGCCAGGCAACTTCCTAGAAATTTCGTAGACACGCTCCTCCAAGCCAAATTATAATTATACCCCTAGATCTGGAGCTGTGATTGGTGGGATACCTAAAAAGACGATATTGCCCTCCCTACTTGGGCCTTTAAATTCAACGCATCAGCTCTCATTTGAGGGGGTTAGATTTTTAGTTTATTTTTCACATAGTAGTTGTAGTGTAGTTTTAGGAGTAGGAGTAGTATAGTTTAGCTTATTTTGGGATTATTGTAAAAGCTTATTGAAGCTTATTAGATCTAGCTTATTGTAACTCTTTAACTTATTAATGAAGAAGTTTATTTCAAAGGTTGGTGTTTTCTTAGCATTATTAATTATCTTATTCTCCTTGTCTTTTTCTTATTTCTTTTTAGCTTATTTCCAAATTCTCAATGCTTATAGCTTAATTTTGGATCCCGTTCTCCTGTAAGCTTATATTCTAATAAGCTACTTCCATATCCTATTTAGACTAGCTTATTTTATATGGTTTTCGATTTAAAGCTTTTCGAGTTAGCTTATTCTAGCTTATTTTCGATTGCTTATTTTTCTAGCTTAATGTTTTTATCTTATTTTTACAAAACCTTTTAATTTAGTTTTTTTAGTCTTGTTGAAATAGCTTAATCATTTAGATCTACTAGCTTTAGCTTTTCTATTTCAAAATACTTAATATTTTGAAATTAAAGTTTTTAGCTTATAGCTTATTCATATTTGTTAATACAAATAATGTCAAAAAACATTATTTATATTTTTCGACCTCTCAACGTTTTGATAATAACAAAATGTAAAAACGTTTACGATAAAATTAAACGTTTACAAATTATTAATCGTAAAATTCCATTTCTAAGATTAGTGATCACTTAAGGTATGAACAAACAAATCATTAAGCATGATTAGTGATCAAGAAAATATTTTTCTCTCATCCATTACATTTTTACAAAAGATTTTCACAAAATTAATTATACAAAATATTTTCTAATTAAAAGAAAAGTTTTATTAAAAACTTAAAATTTGAAATTCAAATTTTCCCCCCAAAACGGAAGCTTCTACACCAGATACAACATTCCCCACAAAAAGACAAAAAAAGGAGCGGAGTCTAGGTGGCGGCCCCCTTATAGGCCTGGCGGCCCCCTTATATATATGGGACCGCCGGGACCGCCACCAGTTACCGTTGGTTTTTCCTGTCTATAAATACTGGTCCACCCCTTGCTGAAAATCATTCCTCTTTGCACGAAATTTTTCAGTCTATTCTTTCTCTCTCTAAAACTTCTTTCTCTCACTAAAACTCTTGATCACTAACATACTTAGATCTTGTTTCAAGTGATCTAATATCTTCTTCTCATCTCTTCCCTCTCATTCAAGTGCAAGAGAAGAACACTCGTATTCGTCAAGAAACGAAGTGTTAGTGATCTCTCATCTTTTCTTTTACGTACCAAACATCTATTGTATTTATCTTGAGTATTTGTGTGATTCGGATATTGTGTAGATCTGATAGTGTAGATCTTGTGAGTGTGTATATCTTGTGAAGTGGTAGATTGGTTCTAGCTAAGATTAGGACTCGACATTTAGCTTAGTGTCAAAAAATAACGTAAGCGACGTGTAAACGGTTTTCTCCGCCTAAAGGGAGCTTGTTGACATAGTGAAATCTCAAGTCGGATACTCAGGGAGTGGAGTAGGACGAAGAAGTGCTTCGTAGCCGAACCACTATAAAATCTTGGTGTCTTGGTTTGGTTGTTTCTTTCCTTTTCTCTTTACATTATTATTGTTGTTATCTAATTTTAGTTTAGATAGTTATTGCTTGCTCATATTGTGAATTGGTTAAACATATAACTCGGATCTAAACATTTTTGAAAGTAAATTTTTTAAAAGGTAAAACAAACGTGTAAACTATTCAACCCCCCTTCTAGTTTCCACAATTGGTATCAGGAGCAAGGTCACTCAAGATTTTTAAAACATACTGTATTTTAAAGTTTGGATCGATCTATGGATTTCGACAAATATCTAGAAGGGCAATCTATGCAAAGACCACCACTCTTTGAAAGCGATAGTTTTATTTATTGGAAAAATAGATTCGGGACATATGTTAAATCAAAAGATCTAGATCTTTGGCATGTTATTACCAATGGTGATTTTCAACCTATTGTACGAAATCCGGAAACTAAATTAGATGAGGTTATCCCTTTTGAAAAACAAACCGATGATCTCAAAAAGAGACTTGCAAAAAATAATGAAGCCAAAATGGTTATTTACAATGCTTTGCCAAGAAAAGAATATGAAAGAATTTTCATGTGTAACACGGCAAAAGAAATTTGGAAAACTTTGTTAATCACCCATCAAGGTAATAGCCAAGTCAAAGATAATAAGATCGACCTTTTGGTTCAACAATATGAACAATTCGTCATTTCAGAAGACGAATCTATAAATAGTGCTTTTGCTAGATTTAATACTATTATTACTAGTCTTAAAGCTCTTGATGAAGGTTATTCTAGTAAGAACTACGTAAGGAAGTTTCTTAGGGCTCTACATCCTAAATGGAGAGCAAAGGTCACGGCGATTGAAGAGTCGAAAGACTTAACGTCACTATCTCTTGATGAACTTATCGGGAACCTCAAAGTTCACGAAATGATCATCAAGAAAGATTCTGAAATAGTCAAAGCAAAAGTTAAAAGGAAATCTTGCTTAAACCGGCTGGCTAAGAAAGAATCTAGTGATGAAGAGTGTTCGACTTCCGGTAGCGAAGATGAAGAGTACGCCATGGCGGTAAGAGACTTCAAGAAGTTCTTTAAAAGAAGAGGTAGATTCGTGAGACAACCTCGAAACGACAAAAAGACGTTCCAAAGAAGCCGTGATGACAAGAATGGTAAAAGTGATAGAAAATGCTTTAGATGCGGCGACCCGAATCATCTTATTGGAGAATGTCCAAAACCACCAAAGATAAGCACTAAAGAGCTTTTGTCGAGGTCTTGGCGCGATAGCGGTGAAGAGAAGATGAAGAAGAAGTAGAAAACGAAACTTGTCTTGTAGCTCATGCATCAAGTGAGGTATGTTCCGAATCATCTTACTTTAGTGATGAAAACTCATCAATTGATGATTTAGCTATAGACAACTAATATGATAAGTTATGCAAAATGAGTCTAAAGATAATCACTAAGAACAAAAGGTTAAAAAGCTACAGAAATAGACCCCCCCAGTCAGAAAAACGAGCTTAGAGAATTTAAAAGAGTAAATTATCCACACTCGAGAAAAAAAGGAAGTGTTGATCTCGATGGCAAAAGTGTCATATGCTTAAAATTAAGAATGAAAAACTAAAAGAAGAATCCACTAGATTAAATAAATTTGAAAAGAGTACACATTACTTAAATGAAATGTTAAGTAATCAAAAACCCTTTAATGATAAACTAGGTTTAGGGTTTAATTCATTTGAAGCATCATCTAGTGGAACTAAGGAAATAAAATTTGTAAAAGCTCAGAAAAAGGTGTCCTCTAATGGAGGTCCCATAAATATGGGCGGCCCCCAAAATAATTATGGGACCGCCACCAGCAACGCCTGGATCTGAGAAGTGTCTTTTCAAAAATCTATTTTGGGTTCTAGACCAAAACACATAGTAGTAAACAATGTAAGAGTTCCCGTTGCTAGTGACAATGAAGTTAAGCAATTTTATAAGCCATTGTCAAAACCCGGAGTTGGATTCTCAAAACCAAATTTTAGATCAAAAACTCCGCCACCTAGAAGAGTCATAAATAGTTATCATCGTCCTAGAACACCTCAACCAAAAAGAAACAATGGTAGACAAAATCAACCTCATGGCTTTCCTGTAACGTGGAACAACTTCCTACGACATGGTTACATGCCATGGGAAATGTGTCTTCCATTTCCACATCCCAACCAATTGCATCAAATGCAAGGGATGCTTAGCACTAACAACTTTGGACCCATGAGATATTGGGGACCAAATGTTTGAGGTGGTGCCTTATATAAATAGATATGCCTTGGACGACTTGGAACCCGATGAGTGGATAAAGGATAGCGGATGCTCCAAACACATGACGGGTAACCGAAAGCTCTTCTCAAGCTACAAGGCATACAATGGAGGTAACGTTATTTTTGGTAGTAATCTTCGCGGTAACATCATTGGCAAAGGTACGATTTCTAATGACTCTCTCAAAATAGATAATGTAGAACATGTTGATAACTTAGGATTTAACTTGCTAAGTATAGGAGAAATATGTGATAATAAGTGTAGAGTAACTTTCTCTGAACATGATATTGAAATCACTAAGGACGGTAAAGTCATAGGTAGAGGTATTAGGAAGAAAGGCTTATATGTGATGAAATTAGGAAATAAGCCAAAAGACCAAATTTGTCTAGCAACGATTGATGAAAATTCCACATTGTGGCATAGGAGATTAGGTCACGCAAATATGCGTCTCATTCAATCGTTAGCATCTAAGGAATTAGTTAGAAACTTACCTAAGCTTAAGTTTGATCAACATTTTTGTGATGCTTGCAAAATTGGAAAACAAGCTCACGCTAGTCACAAAGCTAAGAATATAGTCTCAACGACTAGATGCTTAGAACTCCTTCATATGGATCTCTTCGGTCCATCCGCCGTACGGAGTTACGGAGGAAACCGCTACACCTTAGTCATAGTAGATGACTACTCTAGGTATACTTGGACTAGATTCCTTAAGGATAAAACCGAAGCCTTCGATCAATTCAAAATATTTAGTAAGAAAATTCAAAACCAATTAGGATGTACAATAGTGTCAATAAGAACCGACCACGGTAGGGAATTTGATAATGAGGTGCAATTTGGAGAGTTTTGTAATGCCAATGGTATTACACATAACTTCTCGGCTCCACGCACTCCTCAATCAAATGGCGTGGTTGAAAGGAAAAATAGGACACTTCAAGAAATGAGTAGGACTATGTTGAATGAGCAATCGTTACCACAAAAGTTTTGGTGTAACGCCGTAGATACTTCAACATACATTCTCAACCGAATCCTAATTAGAGTCATCCTAGGAAAAACACCTTATGAACTCTTGAGAGGTAGGAAACCTACTCTTGATTATTTTAGAGTGTTTGGAAGCAAGTGCTTCATTTTAAACACTAAAGACTACCTTACTAAGTTTGACCCAAAGTCATACGAAGGTGTCTTTTTAGGTTACTCCCAAAATAGTAAAGCCTACATCATCCTTAATAAACACACTAGGAAAATCAAAGAATCACTCAACGTGACATTAGATGAAACTCCTCCACCCTCTAAGACATCACCCTTGGTGGATGATGACTTAGAAGAAGAAGAAGCTATTAAGGTTACCGAAAAGAAAAACTTAGAAAACGACATTGAGGATGAAACTTTAGAAATTAACGAAATAGTCAATATTAAGGAATCTAGGAACCATCCATTAGAAAATGTCATAGGAAACCTTAATCAAAGAACCCTTAGGTCACAAGCCTAAAACCAAAGTAACTTCTTTTGTTTTATATCAACTATAGAACCTAAGAACGTGAAAGAAGCCTTAGCGGATGAAAGTTGGATAGTCGTTATGCAAGAAGAATTAAATCTATTCATTGCTAATGATGTTTGGGAATTAGTACCACAACCTAGGAATATGAAAATCATAGGAACCAAGTGGGTGTTTAGAAATAAGTTAGACGAGAACGGTATTGTTTCTCAAAATAAGGCTAGTTTAGTTGATTAAGGCTATAATCAACTAGAGCGCATCGATTATGATGAAACTTATGCTCCAGTTGCTAGACTTGAGTCTATTAGGATACTATTAGCTTATGCTTGTGCTTTAGATTTTAAGATATTCCAAATGGATGTAAAAAGTGCATTCCTGGACGGTTTTATCAATGAGGAGGTATACGTGGCACAACCTCCGGGATTTATTGATTTCAAAAAAACCAGATCATGTTTATAAACTTAAGAAAGCTTTATATGGTCTTAAACAAGCACCCAAAGCTTGGTATGATAGATTGAAAGCTTTTCTTATTAAACATGAGCATAAAATGAGAATGGTAGATAACACACTTTTTATATGATAGAAAAGGGAATATTTCATCCCTTCGTTCAAATTTCTGTCGACTACAGTATTATTATTCAGGTTCGACTTGTCAAGACATGTTGTGATGAATGTGACAAAATTCATGCTTGTCGAGTTCGAGTATGAGCTGATGGGTGAACTTAATTCTTCCGTGGTTTACCAATTAAAACAAGATGGAAGATGTATCTTCCTTTAATCAATCTAATAATTAAAGAAATGCATTAAGATTTTTGGCTTAGATGATTTTAAACATAAAAACCCCATGTCCTTCGATACTAAACTCACAAAAGATGAAGAGTGTAGTCGGTGATAGTTTAAGTAGCTGAGTGCATGATAGTAGTTTACTCTACTAACGGCAAGTAGGCCGATATCAATGTTTGTGTCTGCTTTGTGACGTTTCTATGAGGTTCCAAAACCTCTCATCTTGAAGCGGTTAAGAGTATTCTTTGATACATTTTAAGGCAACACACTTAAGGATTATGGTATCCTAAGGGGGGCCGGACATAGAAACAAGTAGTTATATGCCGACTCTGATTTTGCGGGAGATATATGTGGATAGAAAGAGCATAGCAGTATTTGTACATTCGTGGGATGTTGTTTGTCATCTTGGTTCTTGAAGAAACAAACCGCTCTTGCTATATCCACAATACGAAGCGATTACGTAAGCGCGGATAGGCATGTCAAAAAGGCTATATGAATGAAACAAGCTCTTTTCGATACGACGGATCGACTCGACAGACGTTCCTGAAAAAGTGCGATAAACCATAGGCGTGATTGAACTTAGCAAAAACACGTGGTGCCAACAGTCTAATACTTATAACAAATCGAAATATGTCACACTTTTTCGTATACAATTGTCCCACTAAGGACATATCTCAATCGAAAAAGTGTCGTCCGTCGACAGTATCACTGACATTCTTACTAAACCCCTCAGACGTGAATCGCTTAACTATCTATGTCTTGGTTTAGGAATGATGGAACACATTCCATAAATCGTTATATTTTCTTCTGTCTCGATTCTAGTCCGTGTTCCATTCTGCATCGTGACAATTTAACTACTTCATCCGAAGCTAGCTAGATATTTTTAATTCTCGAAATGTAAATTAAAACGTCGCTCTTCTTTGTAAAAAAATTATCAAAATTCATCCAAAATCCCTCAACTAAGGAGGCCCCCATATCATAGTGGGCCCTCGGATTAAATCGGGGGGCGGCCCCCATATAGATATGGGGATCCGCCTCACCAATGTAAACATTATGTTTGTTCACCCTAATTTTTCCTAAAACACTAAAACAAACACTCTCCTCTCTTAAACCATTGACGAACCACTACTCATAACCACCAAAAACTAATTCTAACCTCAAAACACAAATTGAAGATCAAATCAACACTGATAATCAATTCTAACATCATAAAGATCATTAATTGTAAGTCATTTCATCTATTTTGTTTCTAATTTGTGTCTAGGGTTCATGTTGAACAAAAATTCAAAATTGGGGATTTTCATTTTTCTTGTGTTTGTGTATAATTAGGACTACTAGAAAACAATGTATAACTAACATGCTTCCCGTAGACATAGGATTTTCAAGATTGAAGTGTGTTTGTCAAAAATTGTTTTCGCATAAAAACCCCAATTTTATTTTCAAAATCACTAACGTTAGAAACACAGAAAAATTGTTTTTATACATTGTTAATACACTCTAAAAACGTTTTTGCATACATGTATAATGATCTCATGAACAAAATTCGAGATACATAAGTTATATGTATTTTTTGACATATTTGGATGAGCAAAATTGAATTAAGGATCGTTTGGGTTAACTCTTAGGTTTTTTTTGGTCGAGTTAACCGTTACTCTACATGCGTTACATATAGGCACACACTTGGCACTCGTCCAAAGGATATTGAAAATTATGAATGATACACTCTAAAACACTCTTATTGATGTTAGGTGAAAAAGAATGTCTCAAGAAAACTCAATTATAGCAAAATCTACTTCCTACAAATTTCAAATGAACCATACCTTCCTAATCACCTATATCCTATAATTCATAATTTAGAGTCTAGAACTATTCATGAAGGTCGTACCGCTAACTATAGACATATTCGTCATGATAACATTCTTTTAAGGTTTCAAGTAATCAAACTCCAAGACTTATATGAGGTCTGCGAAGAAATCTTTCCTAGGTTCTTGTTAGAATTTTATGCCTCAGCAAAACTTATAAGAAACTCTGACCAAACAATCTCCTTAAAGTTCTGGGCATTAAAACGATTTTTTCTTCTTTCACTTGAATCTCTTTCTTGCATTCTCCTCACCTCATGTGAAGGGGATTGTGCCTACTCGGAAGATTCATCTATTGAATCTCTGAGAACAAATCAAGAACTAAATAAACTTTACCAAACAAACATTCCAACACCAAATGATATCATTCAATCCATCACAATACTAGGAAAAACCAAAATTCCTAACAAAATTCACAAAAGTGAACTTCGTCACGACATGAGATCTTGGAATGAAATCATTCAAGATAATGCTTTTTGGATTGAAAACAATTCAAACTTTCTCCCCGCATCATCATGTCACATGATCTATAACATAATGGAAAGTATACCCTACAACTTAACCTACTTCATAATCAAACAAATGGTAGATATTAAAAATCAAAACTCTCATATGCCATATGGCATGTTGTTAACTCGTTTTTATAATCATCTCATTCAAATAAAACCTAAACTCAAAAGGTCTAAATACCTAACTTACCCTCACTCTATGAATACTTGGAAGCATCCTGATAGAGTTAATGACGATGATCCACCATCACCTATTAAGTACTACAGTAGTGACTAGTTTACTCATGAATTTAATTTGCATCAAATTATTCTCAACTTGTTTAGCTACATGTTATGATATCATACTTATGGTCGTATATATGCTTATTTATCTCTTAATCTTATGCCTAAATTGCTTCCCTAATTAAATTTAGTTTTGCTTGCCTTGAGTTTAATTACTTGGAAGCAAGCCATATAATATCTTAGTTCGCTTCTCTTTTTTCTGTGCTCAATTATAGGTCGTTGTTCCATCCGTGTCGTGGACAACACTTAAATACTTCATCCGAAATACTTTAAGCATATTTAATTCGCAAAATGCGAATTAAAATGTCACTCCTCTTCGTAAAATTTTTGTCAAAAAACAAGTTTAAAAACCCTTGACTGAGGGAGGCCCCCATATAGGCGGCCCCCCATTATATTTGGGACCGCCGGTAAATATGGGACCGCCACCAGCAAGTCACAAAATGGGACACTTAAACAAAAATTTTCAAAACAGAAAAACAAACACCACCTTACTTGCTTGCACTCAGCACGGGAAAAACACGACCCCAAAACCCACCAAAACTCAAAATCATCCATCTAAACATCAATTGAGATCAAATTCAATCACTAATTAATCAATCCTAATATCACATAGAAGAAGATACATCAATTGCTAAGTCATTTTCTTTAATTATTTCTTTCCAATTTGAGTCTAGGGTTAATGATAACTCCAAAAATGAAAGCTTGGGGATTTTTGTCGTTTTTTTTAATTTTTATGATTATAACTGTTGTACCTTGAAGTAATACCCCAGATTAGCTTCCGCTGCTATATGTAAAAATGGGGGTGTTACAATTTTTCATTCTCAAAAGAATGGAAAAGACTCGATTCAAACCAAAGGAACTCTTACCTTATGGAATGCTCTTGACTAGGTTATTTAAACATATAGTTTCTGTCTCTCCTGAGCTAGCTTTTGAACATTATCTCTCACATGATCGAGCCATGCATCCGCTCGCTCCTCATTATGAGCGAAAGACGCGAGCGGATCGAAGCAAGAAAAGACCTCGTGAGTCAAATGCTAGCTCCTCCTCCACCACTTAAAATCATCCTTCTTTATCTCTTCTGCTAGACGCTACAGTTGATGAAAATGATGATGAATCATTTCATTCCAACTCGTCCTCTTCACCTTCCCAAAATGTCTCTTCTTCATCTAATGTTATCACTAGAGTCATTCAAAACCCTACTCATGAAAGTCACAACTTAAACACCTATCTCTCCGAAACCATAAATGTCCAAACTCAACAAAGAGAAGCTCACCGGGAAGGGTTAAGGTCAATTGGATAAGCCATCAAGAATATGATGAAGGGGAAACGTAAGTAAACATTTTTATCATGTTTTTGAAGACATTTATTTATATCTATATTTATTAAGAATATTATAACTTCTTTAATACTTCTATTAGGACAACCTTTCAAATTACTAAGATGATCTTTTCAAATTTTGTCATCTTACTAATGCTTTGCATGACTAGCAAATTATATGATTATTATATGCGTATAATTCTCCTATTTGCCAAATGATTTATGTGTTAGTTTAGAATCATATATCCTTGTTTAGCTTACTTAATTTTTGAATTGAGTGGATGCCAAAAATCACTGGACTTAAGAAAAATAAAACCTGGAAAATTTCACCTTTTCCAGAAAATGGCCCCCATAAATATCAGGCAGCCCCCAAACGTATTTGGGACCGCCAGACATTATGGGACCACCTACAAGAGGGAACGAATTCTTTTGAATTTGCCTCTTTTTTTGTATCATTGACCTTTTATCTATAGCCTTAAGCTGGCATTTCCCAGATTGGCTAAACCATATTTGGCACCCTCATCTTCCTAAACCATGCTTTGCCATTTGTCTAGGAGGACATAGGGATCATGTCTCCGCTTGTCCTTGTCACATGCTTTATTGCATTGAGACATTTACTCCTTACAATCTAGCATTTTTAATTCTCAAAAGAATGAAAAAGACTCAAAACCAAAGGAACTTTTACCTTATGGAATGCTTTTGACTAGATTGTTCAAGCATATTGTGTCCATCTCTCCTGAGCTAGCATTCGATCATTACCTCGCACATGATCGAGCCATCCATCCGCTCGCTCCTCATTATGAGTGAAAGACGCGAGCGGATCGAGGCAAGAAAAGACCTCGTGAGTCAAATGCTAGCTCCTCCTCCACCACTCAAAATCATCCTTCTTCATCTCTTCTACTAGACGCTATAGTTGATGAAAATGATGATGAATCATTTCATTCCAACTCATCCTCTTCACCTTCCCAAAATGTCTCTTCTTCATCTAATGTTATCCCTAGAGTCACTTAAAACCCTCCTCATGAAAGTCATTACTTGAATACCCATCTCTCCAAAACTATTAATCTTCAAACACAGCAACGAGATGCTCACTGGGAAGGGTTAAGGTCAATTGGATAAGCCATCAAGAACATGATGAAGGGGAAACGCAAGTAAACATGTTTATCATGTTTTTGAAGACATTTATTTATATCTATATTAAATAAGAATATTATAACCTCTTTAATCTTTCTATTAGGACATCCTTTCAAATTACTAAGATGATCTTTTCAAATTTTATCATCTTACTAATGCATTGCATAATTAGCAAATTATATGATAATTATATGCGTATAATTCTCTTATTTGCCAAATGATTTGTGTGTTAGTTTAGAATCATATATCCTTGTTTAGATTACTTAATTTTTTAACTAAGTAGATGCCAAAAATCACTAGACTTAAGAAAAATAAAACCTGGAAATTTCACCTTTTCCAGAAAACGGCCCCCATAAATATCAGGCGGCCCCCAAACATATATGGGACCGCCAGACATTATGGGACCGCCTACAGGAGGGAATTCTTTTGAATTTGCCTCTTTTTCTGTATCATTGACCTCTCTATTTATAGCCTTAAACTGGCATTTCCCAGATTGGCTAAACCATATTTGGCACCCTCTTCTTTTTAAACCATGCTTTGCCATTTTATCCAATCTTCCTCATTATTTAATCACCCAACTTCCATACTTCACCACCATCTTTATCTCCCTCAAATCTCTCTTCTTCTTTATCAATGTCTTGCTCAAACCACCCTTCCAACTTCTCTAGAAAACCAAGAATGTCGGTTAGACAAGTATGAAAACGTAAAACATCCACTCTAAAATCATCACCTCCTTCCCAAAATGACTCACCTCCTCTTCCTTCAGGAGTCTACCAACAATCTCCTTCACCACCATCATACAATCCCTTAAGAGATCAAATGATCAACCAACTCCACAACATCTTCACCATTCTTGATTCACACAAAAATCCATCCAATGCCTACATTCATGCACCACCTTCACCACCACCACAACAAATTCATCCTCCTTCTCATGCTCAAGTTGAATTTTCACTCTTCACTTCAAACGTTTTTATCATTGCTTTGAAGTTTTCTGAAACCAATTCCTCCCACACCGCCTTGAGAAATATGAAATCACCTACTTCATTCTCCTGTGCTTTCTAAACAATCTCTCCCCCCCTCCCCTCTCCCCCACACCCGTTCCATCCCTCCCAAAACCCGGGTTTATCCCCTCCAAATTTTTCTGTGTCCACCACCCCTTATTTTTCGCCCATTCTTTTAATTAATTCATTCTCATATGGATTAATCTCTCGCTCGATACCTAAATAATCGGGGGACCTTTCTTCCGTTGATAATTGGGTTCTACCTACCTTCCTTTTCAGCACATTCCCCCCCTTCCCCACATAGGGGAACCTTCCTTCACTAGTGTAGAATCTATGGACTTATTACTCGCGTACCTTTATGAACAAATTCTTCACTCCTTCTATTTATACATTTCCGATTATACAAAAATTATTGTTATGGGGGAATTTTCTCTTAGGTGGGCTCGTTCTCTTAGATTCTAGTTCTATTTCCGCCCTCATGATTGTATGACTGTATTAGTTGCAATTTGCTATTTGTTGTATTGAGTTTTTGATTGGTTGGGGAATGGAAAAACTCTATTTTGGTGTTGTTGTCTTAATTTATGAGTGAGTAGTTTTTGCTTCAACGATATTTTGTCTTGCACTTGTAATTTCTAACCTTGGTTTTCTGTAAAGCACAAAATTTTCGTTAAGGATCGATCCCTTTGGTTCCCCCCCCCCCCCCCCCCCCCCCCCCCCCCCCCCCCCCCCCCCCCCCCCCCCCCCCCCCCCCCCCCCCCCCCCCCCCCCCCCTTTGCTGCCCGCTCCCCCCCCCCCCCCCCGACCTACCCGGGGGGAGCTTACATAAAGGGAGTGTCATTGATATCTGTCGATTTCTTCCCTCTACCTAACCTCCTCTCCTCCACGGGATCATCCTTTTTGGAATTCGACAAAAAGGGGGAGAAATGGAACAGAACTCATTAATAATGTGTAACTATTAATTTTATACAAAATGAGTTTATATTTTGTCATCGTTAAAAATGTTAATTATAATATAATTGGTCTAAAAACGTTATTTATATTTTTTGGACTCTCACGTTTTTGTAATAAACAAAATGTAAAATAATGTTTACGATAAAATTAACGTTTGACAAATTATTAATCGTAAAATTCCATTTCTAAGATTAGTGATCACTTAAGGTATGAACAAAAAAAATCATTAAGCATGATTAGTGATCAAGAAAATATTTTCTCTCAACTATTACATTTTTACAAAAGATTTTCACAAAATTAATTATATAAAATATTTTCTAATTAAAAGAAAAGTTTTATTAAAAACATAAAATTTGAAATTCAAAATTTCCCCTAAAATAGAAGCTTCTACACCAGATACAACATTCCCTACAACCCCCCAAAAGACCACTAAAAAAGGGAGCGGTATAGTCAGTCTGGTGGTGGCCCCATTTAGGCCTGCGGCCCCACTTTTATATATGGGGACCGCCGCCCCCCCAGGGTTACCGCCACCAGTGACCGTTGGTTTTTCCTGTCTATAAATACTAGTCCACCCCTTGCTGAAAATCATTCCTCTTTGCATGAAATTTTTCAGTCTATTCTTTCTCTCTCTAAAACTTCTTTCTCTTACTAAAAATCTTGATCACTAACATTCTTAGATCTTGTTTCAAGTGATCTAATCTCTTCTTCTCATCTCTTCCCTCTCATTCAAGTGCAAGAGAAGAACACTAGTATTCATCAAAAAACGAAGTGTTAATTAGTAATCTCTTCTCTTTTCTTCTAAGTACCAAATCTCTATTGTATTTATCTTGTGTATTTGTGTGATTCGGATATTGTGTAGATCCGATAGTGTAGATCTTGTGAGTGTGTATATCTTGTGAAGTGGTAGATTGGTTCTAGCTAAGATTATGACTCGACATTTAGCTTTGTGTCGGAAAATAACGTAAGCGACGTGTAAACGGTTTTCTCCGCCTAAAAGGAGCTTGTTGACATAGTAAAATATCAAGTCGGATACTCGGGGAGTAGATTAGGGCGAAGAGGTGCTTCGTAGCAGAACCACTATAAAATCTTGGTGTCTTAGTTTGGTTGTTTCTTTCCTTATCTCTTTACATTATTATTATTGTTATCTAGTTTTAGTTTAGATAGTTTACTGTCTTGTTCATGATTGTGAATTGGACTAAACATATAACTCGGATTAAACATTTTTTGAAAGTAATTTTTAAAACGTCGAAATCAAATTTGTAAAACTATTCAACCAACACATCTCCTAGTTTCCACAGTAACCTTGTCATGAAAACTTCTTTGAAATTACTTACTACCAGTAGGAAACTCGATAAATTAATTACTCGAATATTTACATAAACCTCTCTAGATAATATTTTGTTGCCGGTCCCGACTCGGCGGAATAGGGTGCCCCACCTAAATTAATAATTCGCACTAAAATTATAAAGATAAAAACATTTTGATTAATTTTTTAGACCCCATATAAATATAAATTCTCCTCTCAATTCACTTATACTATAGCATCTTCCTTGAATGATTTTGAGGTTTCTTGATAAATTGACTCACTTTTGTCTTTTGTTTTTTGTTCCGAAATCAAATTTCCCCCCTTGCCCCATCTCATCCACGCGCATACTTAATTTTCCTTAGGCATTGGTAAAGAACTTCTGGTGTTGTTTTGTTTTCTCATAGCTCAACAAGAAATTGTTCAATGTGATTGCCGCTTTAATAGCTTCGTTTCGCGAAGGGGGTTCCATTGTAGAACTTTCATCATCTTCTTCATCGATATCATCTTTATTAATTCCAATAACGCTTTCAATAATTTCTTCATCAGTCAACAACTGTGCAATATATAAATTAATAATTATTAATTTATCGATTAATTAATAACTCTTTTAATTAATAAATTTTGGTGGTCCCAAGTGTATTATTTTATAGAGTTTCTACTGTAGTAACAACAACCTAGAGTTTTTTAAAAGCATCAATAAACTCATTTTTTCCATGATCCTTAACTAAGTCTCAAAGATATTCATCATAACTACACTCATCAACTGCAACTCTTTAACTTGTTGATCTCTAAAGAAGGCTACACTTTTCACAATCTTATGATTCTTGTGTATCTTGGCTTCATTTAAAATCTTCTGCCTTGTATTCAAACTTTGCGGCAGTTCTCTTGCAGTCACCAAAAGGTTCCTCACTATACTATAGTCCCCATCGGTCTCTCTGTCCATCATAAGACTCCACATAATGGACAAGTCGGTAGAGTTTGAGGTTTCACAGAGTTCTCCAAGAGGGGTATTATTCATTTTTGCAGAGTGGTTGATTTTTATATGAGAGGAAGATGCAATTTGTGAATGTAAACAACACCTATAAATACTACATAAATTCAACCGTTGTGTGTATGTTGTTTTTCAAAGGGGCGTGTCTTTTGAGTTTCCAACCGACGTGTTCTCTTTTTTCAAAGAAGGGGCATGTCGTTTCAGTTTTTTTACACGTAAAATTTTGTACACAGTTATGGCTGTTTCGTTTATTATTAAAGTGTTACCCAAATCCCACTAAAATGAAGCCCGTTCAAGTAACATCTCAAGAAGCCCACATCATTTAATTAAGAAGCCCACAACATATAATTACCAACACCGGGCTTGATGGTAACATCCTAAAATATTTTGTTTACTAATTATCATTAATTTGATTTGATTGTTACCCGGTTGATTTGTACCCTTTGGTGCAATTGCAATGATGGTTCCCCAGGTGAGATTTCCACCACATAACAAGTCTTTATATATAACTCATAGTTACCCTAACCACACCAACTACTACAACTATAGTTAACCCAATATCTAAACTTTTATCTTATCATATTTTTCAATGGCATCTTCTAGTTCACCAGGTACATCAAGGGCTGTTGCCGTATGTGCTCTCGATGAGTTAGCTGTTGTAAGCGGTGAGACTAAGCTCCCCAACTACATGAGGTTCTTTTTCTTGCAACAAGTTGCAAAAGCAAAAGCTTTTGCGAAATTGATCCGTGAAAAAGCTGATAATACTAAGGCTTGTTTAGCCAAGCTGGTTGTTATGATCGGCGAGATGGAGGTCATGGATGATAGTTTGGTGGTTTTTGATATCTTGGATTGTTTGAAGGAAAGCAAAGAGCTTGAAAACATTACGCTTAAAGCTTTATCAGACTTGATTGCTCACACAGAGGAAGCTATCCGCTTGAAGGAAGGACACGCGGATGTCATGGACTTAGAGATTCACTATTAATAGGGAAGTTGTATGTTGTGTCTTTTGGTCTGTTGATGATGGTTTTAGTTTCTTTTATGTTTTGAATCTTGAAGTTGTTGTTGATCTTGTAATGGTATATGGTAAACCTCTGTTTATGAAGTTGTAATGATCAATATTATGTATGAATGGTAAAAACACCAATCTTATCTAAGAATGGAATGCCACTGTTATAATGGATTTGTGTTTATTTGCATCTACATATGTGTGTTTATTTGCATCTACATAGGGGCTGTATAGGGTGGTTGAGTTTCTTGTTTTTGCAAGTGAAGGTGTGTTTGGATTTTGGGCAACTGTTAATTAGAAGTGTTCATATAATGAGACTTTTATCAGGGCAACTGGGCAACCTGTACTTATCGGCAAAAATCCAACTTCTTTGTTTACTAACTTTTAAAAGAAAACCTAAGGCTTTATAGTTGGAGAAATAATTTAGTGTCTGCCATTATGCAAAAATAAGTTAGTAACTTTGTGGTCCATTATGCAGGAATGACAAAATTTGCATACAGAATCATTTCATTATCACAAAAGGATTGCAATCAACATTACAGGGTTCAAAGCTTGAATACAAACATAGAAACAACAATCACACACATGATAACAACAAGTTTTCTATAAAAACCTACACTTGATTTGCTTTCCTTCAACTCCATTTGCAAGGTCAAAACTTGCTTCTCCAAAGTTGTCTTTTGAAAGTCAAACCCCCTTTCCATTTCTCTTATTTTGCATTTATCAGCATTGATCTTTGTTTGATTTAAATTAACCTTTTGCAGCAACTTGAAAACCTCTTGTTTGTAGTACTCACTTGGTAACTCAGGATCAACCCAATTGAACGTCTTACACTTTGAACCCTACAAAAATAAAAAATAAATGAGAAATTACAGTAGCATTAACAAGATACAATAATAACCTTAATAACTTACATACCCTATAGTAATTAATACATCTCAGAAAATGTCTCATTGGATGATGAATTGTTTTTGTAGTATAACTAGTTCCTTACATTCGCAACTGGTTGGAGGGGAACCACGGTGGTGGCTTCGATTAGATGATGAGGAAGACATTCTGGGTTTGGAATGGATTTGGGGGAAGATTATGAAAAAGAAAACTAAGATTAACTGAGATGGAAATTTAGATTAGGAAATGCATTTTGGTTTAAAAGCTTGTAGGTTTGACTTACTATTTCATTTTTAGGACAAGTACAGGGACCAAAATGGTAATTAACTTAAAGTATATTAGACCACATACCAAACCCCATATACTTTACCATTTTCTTAGAACCCCACATACCAAACCCTATCTCTTTGTCATCTACTAGTAGTTTTCGATCATAACAAAGACATCCCTTGTCTTTTAACCAGAAATGGAAAATAAGAAGAATATGTCAGTTACCAATGTAGGTATGTTGGGTTTTGCCTCCTATTTAATTGCCTTGAATGTTCATTGTCAGAATATATATTTAATATATTTTTAACAATAAAATTAGGGTTTTATTGTTATTTAATTATTTATTTAATATTAAAATTAGGGTTTTCTATTTACTAAATTGATATTAGGTTTAATTTATTATTCGCTTGTAATTAGGGTTTTCTTTTAATTTAATTAAATTTAGGGTTTAGTTGTTATTTAAATGGATTTTAATAAATTTATGATTAA
>BQNB010000284.1:0-150964 GCA_026074375.1 Tanacetum coccineum | reverse complement strand
TATTAACTATTAAACTACGAGCTATAATAAACAGTAAAATACACGGGGTGACCGAGTCTTTTTCTAATATCTAACACTACACAACTATGATAGAAACTTTGTTTGATAATACTAAAGATTATGCGGAATCTAATCTTTAATATATGAAGAATTCTTCAATGAAACGGTAACACTAATGAACACACAGATTAACAAACAAAAGCTTCAATATATTAATACGGATACTCTCCTAGTATTAGGGTTACTAAACCTTGAAGCTATGACAATTCTATGAATGACTCGATTTGATACTTTTTGATACCTTGATACATATAATTCTATACCCTAGGACCTCCTTTTATACACCAAGGAGTCCTAATGGGATTACAATATTTTCCTAAGTTATCATGATCTTCTAAACAAAATAACTTATACATATCTTTTACAAAAATATCTGATACATATCTCATAAGCAATCTTTATCTTTTCTTTGAGCAGTCTTTATCCTTTCAGCAGTTGTAACTTTTATATCAGCAGCATTAACTTTCAACACCAATAGTAGTAACTTTTGTACTAGCAGCACTAACTGTGTACAAGCAACATTAACTACTTAGAAAGTTTTCTTCAATCTTCACCAGCAGTACTAAGTTATACTAGCAGTACTAACTTTAATCTAGCAGTACTAACTTTACTCTAGTAGTACTAACATTACTAGCAGTAGTAACTAGCAGTAGTAATATACATTAGTAGTAGTAACTTACACTAGCAGTACTAACTACTTAGCATATTTTTCATTAAGATTACTAACAGCACTAATTTATGCTTAGCAGCAGTAACACAAACCTTAATAGTAGTAACTTCAAGAAGGCTTTTAATCCTAACAGTAAGTCATCCGAAGATCACAAAAATAGAAGAGGGTATATACCAATAATATCACATGAATACCGTACACCTATCAAAGAAAAACTAAGAAACCTTGAAATTTGTTGCATTTATGAGGGTCGGGTGGTTTTTGACAACTATGCGGATCTAAACTATGTTCGGTCCTTGTTTCACTTTGTTGAATTTGAGTGTCTCCTTGAAATTAATGACCAAATTTGTCCTTGTTTCATACTGGAGTTTTATAGTCAATTTCATTTGAACTATTCCAATGAAGGTCAAATGTTTATTGAATTTTTGATTTAAAATCAGTTCTTTTCTTATTCTCTTAAATAATTTGCTCAAATCCTTGACATACCTTGCAAGGATGCCTGCGTCTTTACTAACAAGTGGTCACTTGACGAGTTGGCATATGGTGTCCCTACGGATGGTCCATATCAAACCAACCCTCCTTCTCCTGATGACATCATTTCGTCTATTCGAATTGATCGAGAAGGTCAAGTCCGTCGCATTCGTCATGAGGAAGAAATTGATGTTCTTGAATATCAAATTCGCACTCGTGAAATTGTGCCAACCTTGAAGCCTTTTGAAGAAATTATCAGGGAAAACATATTTTGTCTGAGGGGTAATCGGGATCATGTTCCCGCGTGTCTTTGCTACACGTTTACTGTGTTGTACACTGCGAAAAGTTTAACCTTGCCTATTATATGGCAAAACGAATAGAGTGGGTAACTAGACAAAAGCGGTTGATTTTACCCTATGGTATGTTATTGACTCGTTTGTTTAAAGTCATCATGAATGAAAATCATGAATTGTACAATGAGTCTTATGTCTTGTACGATCGTGTCATGAATCCTCTTGCCACTCAACAAGAGCGAAAGCCTAGAAAGGATCGTGGCACGAGAAGAGGTCGTCACTCCACTTCTTCTTCTTCCGCCTTTGACCAACCATCCTCTTCTCATCTTGTGGAAAACTAAAAGGGGGGTTGAATAGTTTACTGCTTTTTAAATTAATGTTATGTTTGTTTATAAAAACTTAGATTCTATTTTATGTGATATCATTATGTGCATAATTTAAACAATGCAAGTAAGTAAATAAGTAAATATGAAAGACAAGAGATAAGAGTTAGAAATATCAAACCACAACATAAGGATTTATAGTGGTTCGGTAATGAAGCACCTCTTCATCCTACTCCACTCCCCGAGCACCAAACTCAAGAGTTCTCTTCACTATGTCAACAAACTCCCTTTAGGCGGAAAAAACCGTACACGACTTTGCTTACACCAATTACCGACACTAAGCGAAGTGTCGAGTTTTAATCCTAGCTAGAACTAATCTATCACAACTAACCACACTACTTCATAACAACACACAACTTTGCTTAACTTCATGACTTGTCTTCGCTTTACTACTTATCTTTACTTCACAACTTCTCTTCTTTTCACAACCAAGACACTACCACGATCACACCTATCTAACACTACTTACAAAGATCACCCCGATCTAACTATACATACAATAATCACAACAATCTACTTAATATACACAACTACAATACACACCTTCACAATATACACAAATGATTTACAAGATCTAACACAACTTCACAACAACACCAACTAAACTATAATACTTCTTGACTTGATGATAAGAAGTATTCCTATCTTGCACTTGAGGAATTAAGATTGGATCACTTGGAACAAAGATTTATGATTAAATGATCAAAGGAATGAAAGGAGAATATAAACTGATTTAGCACAGAAAGAAAGTGTATGCAAAAGGTGAGAAAATCAGTGGGGAATAGTCCAGTATTTATAGGCCAGTTGAGCTGGATTTTTGTCTGGGCGGTCCCCTTAATTAGGGTGCCGGTCCCTTTAAAATTAAGGGGGCCGCCCCATATAATTAAGGGGGCCGCCCAGCCTAGACGCTCCCTTTTTTGTTTTTTCTGGGGGAGGTGTTTTCTAGAATATTTTTAGCCGTTTTTGGGTAGAAATTTTGAATTCAAAATATTTATTTGAATAAAACATTTCTTTTAAATCTAAAAATGTTTCTGTAAAAGCTATAAAAATGTTTGTGACATTTTATAAAAAGTGTGAGGTTAAATAAAAAATCCTTTGATCATGAAATGCATTAAGCATTTGTTTATTCATACCTTTAAGTGATTAAATTTTTGAAATAAAAATTTACTACTAATTACTTGTTTACATTTAATTTTTCATTAATCATTTTTACATTTTGTGATCATCAAAACGTAGAGAGATCGAAAAATATTAATAACGTTTTTAGGCATTATTTCTATCAACAATCTCCCCCCTTTTGATGATTACAAAATCTAAACTCATTAAATGAAAAATTAGCTTTAAACAAGTATTTAGTGAGTTTATTTACATTTCTCCCCCTTTTTGTAGAATTAAAAAGCTTCGCCGATGAATATAAGTAGAATCGACAGAAAAAAAAATGCTCCCTGATGTGTACTCCCCCTCGTTCGAGAGCACCAAGGAATCGAGCTATGATAACTTTTTTACAAAAACAAGTTAGAAGAACCACACCAATTTTTCTAACATATGGAGCAAAAAAAGGAAAAATAATATGCATACATTAGATTTAAGCACAAACAAATGCATACTTGCAAACATTATCAAAGACCATTCATTTAAATAAAACTTGTGCATACAACACAATCATACATGCATAAAATATAAATAATATGCTTGAAGCATATTGGTACATCATTCATAAAAATTAAACTACAAATGCCTTAAAATTCTAGATTCTCATAGGACTTGCTTGCAAAAGGTTTGGTTGACAATTATTTGAAAATAAGCAACTAAACATAGAGTATGTTTAAGTTTGGAGAGATTGATGGTGGTAGAGTGTTGGAAAAGAGAGGTTGTGAGAGCACGTGTTCAATGTAGGAGAACATATATTGGAGTTCATCTCTCAATCCAAAGATGAGAGTACGATTGTGAATGCAACACAAACATGAATCTCCATGTGCCTCAAGAAGGTTCCAAGGAATGGGATAACCAAAGATAGGTGGAGAGGGTGATGGAGTATCAAATTAGACATCAAGTAGAGTAATTGGTGAAAGGGTGAGAGTGATGTTTATTGATGCATTTTCTTGAGTTGGAGGAGGTGGAGGAACTCTTAGAGGAGGGGATGTTGGTGAGTTCAAGTAAAGATTTGTTGATGGTGATGTGGAAGAGGTTGGTGATTTGGGTGTGTAGTCAATGGAGGATGAGGAAGTGCCTTTGGTTGATGGTCTTTTGTTTTTTTATATTTTTTTTTTAATTTACTATATGTTAATCTGAATATCTAATTGTAATTAGTTTATATGTTTTTGTTGATTGTTAATGTATTTAGTTGATCTAAAACATTCATTTGGTATGTGTTTGAGAAATAAAACTAGATGAAAAATGTGTTTATAAACCTGCACACCAACTGTTTAATGAAATGCCTACATGATATTCTATCAGACCAGTTTGAAAAATGTTATTCTAAATAGTACTGCATTCAAGGTTTTAGGTATCTAGTTCATTAGAGAATAAAATGTAACATGATATATTTTTTGATGACTATATTTAATAGTGTGATGCAACTAAAGGGATAGTGTTTGAATTTTTATAACTTTCTATTTCACTGATTTTATTCCCAATGATGCCACCGTGTTTATACACATATGCACTAGTATAAATACTATAATGCACCAGTGGTATACACTGTGATGCACTAGGAATAATATAGTGCTCCAATATTTCTAGTGCATCACAGTTTATAATTTAGTGCCTCATAATTTATGATATAATATATCGTGTTTCATTATTATTCCATCCTACTGTTATTTTTTTTGATTTAGTTGTTATAAACATTTTTAAACTTTCTATTTTTAATGATTTTATTACCCTGTGATGCACCAGTTTTATACACAGTGATGCTTTAGATATAAATATATGATTACTACTAAGGTGTTATAAATAAAAATGGTAGGTAAGCAATAATAGTCTGCCATGTGACCCCCAATTATCACCCATTAAGGATTAATACCTAGAGGGTATTCTCGTCATTCTCATCCAACTTTATATAAACATTTTATTTTTCATTATTATCTTCATTATTCAACCCGATTCACACAGTTCCTCTATCTCCTCCTTTGATCCTTCACACTGTCACCGACTCTCCACTAATGACAAAACCCCAACTCCACCATTCCCAACCGTTCTCACACGGTACCCATAACCACCTTAACCCACCTTCAATCATTATCAATAAACATTTGATTTTCTTAATTTGAACAATTTTATCATCAACCTTAATTCAAAGACAAAAAACGAATTCATTACCCTAATTTTCAAGATGACAACTGATTCATCATACTCTTCTAAGTGTACCTCGTCAAGAGTTAATGAATGTAAGATCCTGATTCAAACACATAATGTTCAGTTTTTGTGTTCTTATTGATTTAAGTATGTTATATTCAGAGTTAGATTTAAATTTACATCATGTTTTCTTCTAGATATGGAAAAAAATGTAGAAAAATATAAATACATAAACGTTAACAAGAGTAGTGTTGCATACAAGGTGTTTTGATAAAATGTCTCAACAAAAGTTTATAACTGTGATCACTAATTTATAATTGTGATGCCAGTTGTTTTGCAATGCTGATGCAGTTGTATTTCCTATATAGTGCAGTAAGATTTTTTTATTTTCACTGTGATGTAGTGGTTATGTAATAAATGAGTTTTGTAATGCTTGAATTTTTTGTGTGAGCACTTAAATATGAACTGTGATGCAATTAAGTTTTTGATTTATATGCGTATCAGTATGATATAGGGTTAAATATACGGTTGCATTATGTGGTAAAACATGTTTTGTAAATTCTTGGTTATTTTAGGTGATGCACTTGATTTTGATTGTGATGCAGTACGTTTGAGGTCACCACTTATAATAGTTATAACAATCATATATATATGGTCGAAATAGTGACTAGGAGGTTTTGGTTAAGCAAATTGGTGATAGCCTTTGTAAAATACCATGATACTTTTAATGCGTGTTAAGTCTATATTTCAAGAGTTTTGTTCATTTGTCGTGTCAACATCTTGTTTTGCCATCACTTTATATGATTGTGCCACAAAACTATTGGTTTGATGTGCAGGCAGGTGTAGTCTTAATTTTTATTATCATGGTTAATTTTTCACATGTTATCATACTATTTTCCAAGTGATGGTGCTCACTTTTTGGTTGGGATGTAGTGTATGTAACAGTTTCACAACAAATTAAGTGGTTATTTACATTTGATGGGAAAAAGACCTGTTCTGATTATACAATACGATGCACAAAGGTTCTACATTGTGATGCACTAGAAATAACATTATGATGCACCAGGTTTTTACACTGTGATGCACTATTTTGATACACTGTGATGCACTAGTATGTTTAGTGAATCACACGTAACAATTTAGTGCATCAGAGTTTCATTTCCAGTACATCACTTTTATTTAATTTTAGTGCATCACGTAGCCTAGTGCATCATAGTGTCATATTCAGTGCATCACATTGCCTTAATGTACTGCATTACAGTTTTATATCAAGTGCATCACAATGTTAATATATCATGTTTGTGGTTTTTTGTAGGTTGAATTTTGTAAGTCTGAGATGAAGGTTCAATGTAACTACAATTCCAGGACTTGTAAATAGGCATCGTTGGCATTGAAGAAACCAAAGCAATCAGATCTTCCAAAAAGAGCTCGTTTGAGAGAATCCATATGCCAAAAATGAATATTCAAATTGTTTTCCTTTTCTTTTACCAATGATAAACCGATCAATTGTAATGAAATAAATGTATATCATACATTTTTAATGGAAGATTATCTTATTTACAGTATCTTTTGGTGTTCATTATTGTTTAGTGCATCATATTTATTAAATCAGTGCAATCAATGTTTTTGTTTTATAAACTATTCATCATAGTGTAAAACAAACACAATGATGCACTAAATATAAAAATATGATGCACTAGATCTAGAATTAGTTATAATTTGGTGCATTGGTATTTTGAACTATGATGTAGCAACATTGTAACTATGATGCACTAGTTATATAAAACAAAAACACTGATGCACTAGATTTAAAACTGTGATGCACTAAACAAAATGAACACAAAAGATACTGTAAATAAGATAATCTTCCATTAAAAATGTATGATATACATTTATTTCATTACAATTGATCGGTTTATCATTGGTAAAAGAAAAGGAAAACAATTTGAATATTCATTTTTGGCATATGGATTCTCTCAACGAGCTCTTTTGGAATGATCTGATTTGCTATGGTTTCTTCAATGCCAACGATGCTATTTACAAGCTTGGAATTATAGTTACAATTGGAACCTTCAATCTAGACATACAAATTCAAGACACAAAAAAAACCACAAACATGATATATTAACATTGTGATGCACTTGATATAAAACTGTCATGCAGTACATTAAGGCAATGTGATGCATTGAATATGACACTATGATGCACTAGGCTACGTGATGCACTAAAATTAAATAAAAGTGATGTACTGGAAATGAAACTCTGATGCACTAAATTGTTACGTGTTTTAATTTCACTAAACAATACAGAGGCATCACAGTGTATCAAAATAGTGCATCACAGTGTAAAAACCTGGTGCATCATAATGTTATTTCTAGTGCATCACAATGTAGAACCTTTGTGCATCGTATTGTATAATCAGAACAGGTCTTTTTCCCATCAAATGTAAATAACCACTTAATTTGTTGTGAAACTGTTACATACACTACATCCCAACCAAAAAATGAGCACCATCACTTGGAAAATAGTATGATAACATGTGAAAAATTAACCATGATAATAAAAATTAAGACTACACCTGCCTGCACATCAAACCAATAGTTTTGTGGCACAATCATATAAAGTGATGGCAAAACAAGATGTTGACACGACAAATGAACAAAACTCTTGAAATATAGACTTAACACGCATTAAAAGTATCATGGTATTTTACAAAGGCTATCACCAATTTGCTTAACCAAAACCTCCTAGTCACTATTCAACCACTATATATATGATGTTATAACTATTATACGTGGTGACTCAACACGTACTGCATCACAGTTCAAAATCAAGTGCATCACACAAATAACCAAGCATACAAACATGTTTTACACACATAATGCAACGTACATTTAACCTATATCATCCTTATACGCAAAAACTCAAAACTTATTGCATCACAGTTCATATTTAAGTGCATCACACAAAAATTCAAGCATACAAACTCATTTATTCACATAACCTACTACATCACAGTTAAAATAAAAAATCTACTGCACTATAATAGGAAATACAACTGCATCAGCATTCAAAACAACTGCATCACAATGTAAATTTAGTGCATCACAGTTATAAACTTTAGTTGAGACATTTTATCAAACACCTTGTATGCAACTTTCTTGAACACGTTTTGTATCTATATTTTTCTACATTTTGTTCCATATCTAGAAGAAAACATGATGTAAATTTGAATCTAACTCTGAATATAACATACTTAAATCAATAAGAACACAATAACTGAACATTATGTGTTTGAATCAGGATCTTACATTCATTAACTCTTGACGAGGTACACTTAGAAGAGTATGATGAATCAGTTGTCATCTCGAAAATAGGTATTGAATTCGTTGACTTTGAATTAAGGTTGATGATTAAATTTTCAAATTAAGAAATCAAATGTTTATTAGATAATGATGAATGGTGGTTAAAGGTGGTTAAGGTACCGTGGAGAACGGTTGGGAATGTGGAAGTGAGCGTCGGTGACGGTGTGAAGGATCAAAGGAGGAGATAGAGGAACTGTGTGAATCGGGTTGAATAATGAAGATAATAATGAAAAATAAAATGTTTATATAAAGTTGGATGAGAATGACGAGAATACCCCTCTAGGTATTAATCTTAATGGAGGGCTAATTGGGGACACATGGCAGACTGTCATTGCTTCCTACCCTTTTTATTATAACACCCTTTGTAGTAATCATAATATTTATATCTAATGCATCACTGTGTATAAACCTGGTGCATCACAGGGTATAAAATCATTAAAATAGAAAGTTTAAAAATTATAACAACTAAATCAAACTCTTAACAGTAGGATGGAATACTAAATGAACACATATATTATATCATAAATTATGATGCACTAAATTATAAACTATGATGCACTAGAAATATTGGAGCACTATATTATTCCTAGTGCATCATAGTGTATACCACTGGTGCATTATAGTATTTATACCTAGTGCATCATAGTGTATAAACCTGGTGCATCACAGGGAATAAAATCATTGAAATAGAAAGTTTAAAAATTATAACACTATACCTAGTGCATCACACTCTTAAATCTAGTCATCAAACATATACATGTTACATTTTATACTCTAATGCACTGGATACAAAACTATGATGCAGTACATTCAGAATCACATATACAACTAGTTATAGAATATCATGTAGGCATTTCATCAAACAGTTGGTGTGCAGGTTTATAAACACATTTTTCATCTAGTTTTATTTCTCAAACACATACCAAATGAATGTTTTAGATCAACTAAATACATTAACAATCAACAAAACATATAAACTAATTACAATTAGATATTCAGATTAACATATAGTAAAACACAAAAAAAAAATAAAAAAACAAAATGACTAATGATATTACTATAACAAATCGTTAAAAAAAAAAAAAGTAAAAAAAAAATAAAATAAAAAAAACAAAAAAAAAAAGATGATGAACTTGTTGTGGATGCTGAACACTCATTATTAGTTGATGATGAACACTTATTATTTTTTGACGATGAACACTCGATCAGCATACCAAAATTCGATCAGTAGTATCAATTGAACCAATGGTGGAATAAGGTGGAGGAGACGGTGGAGAGACCATGGTGGAGATACGGTGGATAAATGAGAGAAACGGTTGAGACAGTTGGAGTATAGATGGTGTAAAAAGAGGCCGGAGAAAGTGAAAGAAAGAAGAAACATATATATAAATAATAATATATTAAAATAATAACGGTATATAGTATATATATATATATATATATATATATATATATATATATATATATATATACTTGGTTGAAAATGACTATTATACCCCTGCTTGGTAAAAAAAGAGGGGGTGAAGAGGGGACACATGGCAGCCTGTGGTTCTCTCCTACTCTTTTTATTATAAAACTTTTTTTATTTTACCCCAACTCTATATATATATATATACATATATATATATATATATATATATATATATATATATATATATATATATATTGTTGCACGAAACTAACCCTTGATGTAGGTTAAGAATTTGCAATAAATTTGATTCATGGATCCGCTAGAGTCAATATACAATGGGATGCAAGTGTCATTGGAGTGAAATGAGCTTAAGGGTAGCAAGGCTTCACTTGGGATGATGCAAACTCGCCTCTTTGGTTCAACAATTGAAGTTTAGTAAAGTCTCATCTAATAGAATGATTGGCTTGGAGTGTCCACCTTTTTGTTTCGACAAAAGAGGGAGAAGAAGTGTAAACAAGTAACTTATACATTTTACTATGAAGTTATAAAGTTAACATATTTTGTCATCGTCAAAAAGATGGGAGATAGTTGTAGAAAAATTTAACGATATTTAATCTATACATTCTCTTCATGTTTTGGTGATGACAAACATGTTATTTATAACACATAACGTAAAGTGCTTAAGTTACTTGTGATCACAAATCATCAACGCATTCATACGATAACATCTCTAGACGTCTCTAAGATCTGCATCAACAAGTATGCATCGACAAAAAATCACTTAATGTATTAAAAATAAATGTTTTAATTTATTTTATGATCAAAGGAATTTTTATTTAACCTCACATTTTTTATAAAAATGTCACAACCATTTTTATAACTTTTACAAAAAAAATTAGATTAAAAGAATAGTTTTTATTTAAAATAAATATTTTGAATTCAAATTTTCTATCTAAAAACGGCTAGAAATGTTTCAGAAAACACCTCCCCCAGAAATGACAAAAAAGGGAGCGTCCAGGCTGGGCGTCCCCCTTAATTATAAGGGCGGTCCCTTTAATTATTAAGGGGACCGGCACCCTAATCAAGGGGAGCGGCCAGACAAAAATTCCCCCTAGATTGCCTATAAATACTAGATTGTTCCCTATTGATTTTCTAACCTTTTGTACTCATTCTTTTCTGTCTAAAATCAGTTTATACATCACTTACAATCCTTTGATCATTTAATCTTAAGCATTTGTTTCCAAGTGATTCAAGCTTATTCATTCAACTGCAAGAGAAGAACCCTCGTTATTATCAAGATACAAAGTTATGTAGTTAGTTAGTATTGCATCATGACTGTGATTATGTGCTTAATTACACATATCTTTTACCTCTAAAAACGAGCTTAAATGACCAAAAACAGACAAAAACTGCCAAATATATGTTTGTTTTGCATTTGTATTGTGCAGGAAGTGGATATCATCAAAAAGACAGAAAACCAAGCCAAAATGACAAAACTGAGCATGGAATGGAAAAGACTGTGCAAAATCAAGGCCAAAGTCCAAAAATGCCAAAGTCAGAGTCAAAACAGAAGAATCAGCAGTCAAACCGGAGTCGGAACTGAAGAATACTGTTGGACGCAATCTTAACCCATCTGATGGGCCGGGAAAGCCCAACAGTATAATTATGAAGACTGTGAAGACCAAATGGGCCCTCAATCAATTATAACAGCCCATTTGTGTGCAATTGACAAAGACCGTGAAGACTTTGAAGGCCCAATCCTAGCCCAGTTACAGCCAATCTCAGCCATTGTACACACAAAACCCACTTCATAACCTTATTGGTCATAAAAATCCCAATAACATAAGCTAAACCCTTATTGGGCCCAGACTCACTACATGGGCCCAATACAAGCCCAATAGCCCAAAACATCTTTTTTATAAAACTCAAGGACCAAAAATATAAATTTTAAAAAACTTGTTTTATAATTAAAAATGAAAAAATAAAGAAAAGGGGCCAAAAGTGCCATGTTTGAAAGATGTTTTTATAAAGAAAACAAAAGAAACCAAACACAAGGGCTGTTTTGCAATTCATTTAAACTAAAAGCAGCAGGGACCATTTTTGTAATTGTCCAAAACCCTTTTATTTCTTTTCTTATAATACTACGGGGACCAACATTTCACTTCCAAACTATTTATAACTGTTTTGGGTGTAAAAGAGAAATTGAAAAGAGAAGAAAGATGGGGGGCACTTCTTGCCTCTTCCATACTTCTCTTTAAAACAGAACCATCCCCCCCCACGCACCGCAACCCTGTACTCCCCCATTTCCCGCCAAACCAATACCGGGCAAGCCCCTTGTTTTCAAGCCATCCCATCCCCTCCAGGACTCCTCTCATCAATGCATAAACCTTTCCCACTTACCCTGTCCCTTTATAACTTGCCAACTTGGCAATCCCACAACCTCAACGCACATCAATGGCTGAGTATGGTTCTAAATAAAGCACAATCCCAATCCAATGGCTGGGAATTATGCAAAGGGTCTCTACACTCGCAACTAACACAAACACAAAGGCTGAAGACTTCTATATAAGAAAAGAAGACAACCCGAAGACAACTACTTTTTTACACCCTGTTTTTACTTTTAGTTAAATTTTTAATTTATGTCTTTTTTAGCAATTATTGTAATTCAGCTCTGTTTAAAAAGTTAAGTTGTAATTTCTTTAATGTTAATGAAAATTTAAGAGTTTTCTTTGAAAAATTGCAAGTGACCACTGTCAAAATTAAAAGTCTCATATTATCTCTCTAAATCTGTTTATCTTGTGTAAGAGTGTGTTAAAATGAATAAACCTTACTTGTAATCACCTTTATTAAACCTGTTCTTCACTAAAAAATAGTTTACAAGCTTTTTTATATTTAAGGGGGTGTTTGGGTTAGACCTAAAAATGGGTCAAAAAGGGTTGGTTATGGGTCAAGTGCACTCAGCCACTTTTGGCTGAGTGTGTAGGCTTTGTTAAGTCACCTTAATCACTAATTTCAGTTTTAAAATCAATTTTTAAAAGTCTTTTGGTTTCTGTCTAAAGTTGGATAAGCAAACTTGAGCTTAAAGGCTTAAGCTGCATAAGCAGCTTAAGCACACCTTTTGTTGTGCTCTTTGTTGTGTTTCTAGCCAAATAAAACCACCCTTGTTCTGTCCCTTTAGTCTGACCAAGCTTAAGTCAAAATTTGGCTGTGCAAAATTTTTAGAACCCTCAAGTTTAAGACACAATATCAGCAGCCTAAATTGTTTCCTAAGCTCTCAAATTTTGGAAATAAGCTAAATTGCCTCCCTTTGTTATCTGTTTGAGGTTTGCTTTGGCTAAAAAGCTTTTATAAGCTTATTGCATAAGCTCAAAAAGTACCCTTGTCCACTGTTGCATGCTCCCCTGGTGCTGAGCACCTCATTTCAGCCCACTTTTTCTAGCTTATTTGATTATAAGCCTTAGGATCTTTTTGCTTTTCTTTGTAGCTTATAGGTAGTTCTTTAATTCCCCACAATCTTGTAGCTTGACTCCCCCTTTAGGTTAGCTTATTTAGGGCTTAAAGTCCACCTTTTTCTGTTTTATATTAAAACTGTTAGAATAGCTTATTTTAATTCCAGCTTATTTTAGGGCTTATTTAGATAACCTTAGCTTATCATTAGGACTCCCTTAGCCTAGTATCTTATTCCCATAGTTTGTAGCTTATCTTGTGAGCTTAAGCCCCAAAAAGAAAGAAAAATAAGCTAAAAAGCTTATTTAGCTTTTGCAGCCCCAAAAGCTTATTTTTTGGCTTATTCAGTGCTTAAAAGTCATAAGTGCCTTTATTAAAAATGTTCCCCTTAAGCCCTGATAAGTTTTGCTTTTGTAAGTTTTTTGATAATGAAGCTAGTTGGACCCACCTTGTAATCGGGGTCCACACTCAGGGATCAATGTGTAACTTTCTCTTTTCTATTAACACGTTAACTCCCCCTTGTCCCAGTTTGCTGTTTTACCCCGATTTGTCCTTTCAGTCCTTTCACCTGTTAGTCCAAAGTTAACAGAACTTTAGATTGTTTAATTTAAATAATTAAATTAGGTAAAAATTAATTATTTAATTACTTTAATTAAAACAGTAAAATTTGGGCATTTTTTATATTTTAGAATTGTTAACTTTTTCTGTTATTTAATTTGATTTATTCTGGGAGTTTTTTATAGTTATTATTCTTCTTTTTTTCCTATTTTCCTTAGTTTTAACTAGTTTTTTAATCTTTAAACAATTCATAAAAATCCAAAATTTAATAAAAAAATTAATTTTTCTTTTTATAAAATTTTCTTTTGTCATTTAGTGTCAAGAAAAATATATAAATTAGTTATAGGCCTTAGTTTTCGTTAAATTTCAGTTTAGACCTCGTTTTTACCGGGTAGTTTTACAGTTTCTTTTTCGTTTTCATTCCAAACGACCTTCCCGTTTGAGTCTAGTTTTCTTTAATTTTTTCAGTTAAGTTAATTAGAATTTTAATTTTGATTTAATTTAATTTATCATTTATTTTCTAATTTTTAGTATTAGGGTTCCCATACCTTATTTCTGTTCCCCTATGTAATTAGATTTAATTTTAGGACTTCCCTAAACTAATTTTGTTTCCGTAGTATGTAAGATCCCCATTTCTAAACTTGTTTTTCCGTAGATTAATTAAGTTTTATTTAATTAACTTAAGTTTTAATTATAATCAAGTGTTCCCATCATTCAAATTTTTTTTTTTTTTTTTTTTTTTCTCTCATCAAACCAGGATAAAATTTCAATTGCAGCCTCGTGTGGTACATACGACCCGGAATATCTCTCCGAATCTTTTTTATCATTGATTTGATTCTTACTTGTTGTATATATATTTTAATCTCTTTGTGTAAATTTATGACCTTTGCTTGGTCAAGGCATTTGGTTGAAGACTTGCATTTGAGTTGTAATATATAAACGCACTAGCTCTAAGACAGAAAAAAAAAAAAAAAAAAATACAGAAAAAAAGATAAAAAAAAAAAAAAAAAGAACCAATTTTTGGCGCCGCTGTCCGGGAGGCATTGCTACGATTTCTACCGACTTTGATCGAACTTATCTTATTATTAATATATCATATTAAAAAACACAAAAATATTTTTCTTTTCTTTTTATTAGTTCATATAAAAAAAAAAAAAAAAAAAAAAAAATCAAAAATATAAAAAAATTGTCCATAAAAATTAAAATTCACTAATTGGTAAAATACCAAAATATAATATTCTCCACTGAGGTATTATCATAATAAGTTCCGGTGAACTACTGAGTTCCCAATCGAACCAAAGATTTAAAACTTGCCTTCTGTGTCACTTACGATATACGGCTCACCTCATTCTGATTAACAAACTATAAAGTGGGTATAAGGAGGGTTGTTCCTAGGAACTACGACCCGAAAGGAGAAATAAGCTTCGCGCTATTCCTACTCCTCCGCTCACCTGTGCGTTTTTCATTCTGAGAGCTACCGTGAAGTAAGATCGATTATTTGGCTTAAGTTGTCTATCTCTTGTCCGTTTAAAATAGATTGTGAATATATTTTTAAATCCAAAAATCCAAAAAAAGAAGTTACACTAATTTTCTTTTTTATTTCCATTTTGTGCATGCGCACTCGATCTCAGTCCCGTGAGCAGCGTCCTCCACCAGAAGAACCGCCAGTTATTATCGAACCTCTTCGTATAGAATACCCATTTCAGGAAGATCCTCACGTAGAGCCAATGGCAGACACTCGAACTATGGCTCAATTGCTCCAAGCACCCACCGAGGGGTACGAGGATGCAATTCTTATTCCTGAAATTGTGGCAAACAATTTCGAACTGAGGCATGGGTTAATCAATCTTGTCCAGAACAAACAGTTCTTCGGTCATGATAAAGAAGACCCGCATGCTCATATCCGTTACTTCAACAAGATCACCTCCACAATGAGGGTCCCCAATGTTCCAATTGCTACGATTAAGCTTATGCTTTTTCCATTCTCTATCGAGGGAGCAGCCCGAATATGGCTAGAAAAAGAACCCCCTCGATCCATTCAAACTTGGGACGATCTTGTATCCAAATTCATCAACCAGTTTTTCCCTCCCTCTAAAACGACGAATCTTCGCAATGAGATCACCAGATTTCAGCAAAGGTTCGATGAATCGTTTTATGAGGCTTGGGATCGTTTCAATGATCTACTTAGGGCATGTCCACCATGGATTCTCAGAATTGCATCAACTTGATACATTCTATAATGCCTTGAACATTAATGATCAAGATTCATTGAACTCCGCAGCAGGTGGAAACTTTTTGGACAAAATGCCTCGCGAATGTTTAAAAATCATCGAGAGCAAGTCCAAGGTTCGTCAAACACGAGCTAAGGCAGTTGTTGCCAAGGTAAGTGCGAACTCTTCCACCCAAGCTGTTTCACCTGATGTTGCTGAATTAAAGGATATTGTCCGAGCATTGCTCTTAGACAAGAAGAACCAAGCTTCTGCTTCTGCTCCAGCTCCTGCACCTGTCAAAGCAGTTGAGCTAAGTTGTGTTACTTGCGGTGGTGCCCATTCTCACCAAAACTGTCCAGCCACCCATGGCGACGTTTATCGGGACAACATTTCTGAGTATGTGTCACAAGCCGCTGCAGCTAATTACAACCAAGTATCCAATTTCCGACCTCAAATGGTTTCAAATCATATTAGACCTCCTGGTTTTCCACCCGTTCAGAACTCTCAAGCTAATAATGCTAACAATTTCAATCGGGTGAATAACTTTAACCAAAACCGGGAGAGCAATTTCAACCAAAACAGAGGTGGAAATTTTAACCAGTCCAATTTCAGTCAGAATCAACTTCATAGACCCCAGGTTAATCAGTCTCCAGCTTATCAAGCCCCCGTTCCTCAGACACACTTTTTTGTTTTTTTTTTTACTTCAGACACACAGTGTCCGAGAACGACTTTGGGGGGGGGGGGGGGGGGGGGGGGGGGGGGTGTATGGGGGGGGGGGGGGGAGGGTGGGGGGGGGGGGGGGGTTTGACAACTACGTCAAGGCTAATGATGCTATCATGAGAAACATGCAAAATAACCTCCAAAACCAGGGTCAAAGCATGCAAGTTGAAACAAACAAATTGAATAATCAAATGGCAAATCTGACTGATATGTTGGCTAAGTTTGTAACTGCCAATACCGCTTCTACTTCAGGAATCAGGACACTCCTGGAGTAACACAATTACTAACCCTGAGAGATTGTAAAGGGTATCACTTTACCCGTAAAGCGGTGTTGCATTTCAAGGACTCCAATTCCTACTTCTTCAGTCGTGAAGCCAATACCGAGGTGACAAAGGACCAAGTGCACCTTCTTGTTCACAATATACCGCACGTCCAACCTCGGTTGGTCCTGAACCAATCTCACAACCCCAGTTGTTGGCCATTGTAGCTCCTGTTTGTTGCTCCCGTACCAAACACTAAACCTTCGGTTTCTCTTCATATCCTTGAGGCGCGATATGAAAAGAGCCGTATCAAGCTAATGAAAAAAGATCGACAAATTCTTGAAATCTTCATAGAGATGAGTTCGAGATTAGCTTTACGGATGCTCTTGTTTTATTGCCCAAATTCGCCTCGACTCTGAGGACACCTTACTTGGGAATAAGAAGAGAACTTACTGAAGTGGCTCGAACTTCCAATGAACCCTGTCTAGCCGAACTTCGATGGATATGCATCATTGTTCGGCGGTCATCTGAACAAGTACCCAGAAAACTTGGAGAACCCGGCAAGTTCCTTTATTCCTTGTGAATTTCCACGGTAATGGAGGAATGCTTAAGCATTAGCCGATCTCGGTGCTAGCATTAATCTAATGCATTTTTCAGTATTGGGTAAAAGCTTTCACTTCCTTGATCTTACCCCACTCTTGCATGACACTCGAACTTGCGGATCGATCATTTCTAAACCATATGGGAATTGCCAAAAGAATCTCTGTTAAAGTTGGTGTATATCCTTTCAGCCGACTTTTGTGGATTGTAGATTTTTGATCCGGACCCGCCGAGTCCTTTTAATTCTCGGGAGATGCTTCTTAAAGATCAGTCGTGCTTTGATGATGTGCACAAGGGTGAATTTAAATCTTAGAATTTTTGGAAGTGAAGCCAGCAACTGACAATTTGGAGTCTGACTTCGAGATACTCGGCCAATTAACATCACATGACGGCCAAACAGATTGACGTCATTGATATGCTTGTGAGGAATATTCTCAAGAAGTTCTCGGTTTTTTACTGATATAATCAGGCGAGTGGAAATTTCCACTCCGTATGCTGATCAATTGTTGCTACTTCTTCTCCTACCCTAACTCCATTTGGGGATAGTGATTTCCTGCTTCTCGAAGAAGTCGACTCTTTCCTTGGTATAGCAGATGATCCGGATTGTCCAGCATATAATCCATTCTACTATGATCCTGAGGGGGACATTCTTATTCTAGAAGGCATCTTGAATAGTGAACCACCACCCCCACTTCCAAATCATAAACAATATATGCTCTGAGAAGGAAAGAGCTCGAGCTCGTGAAGCCAAAACCATTGAACCTTCCGTTCATGAACCTCCCGAGGTGAACTCAACAAAGAACTGCCTCCCATCTCGTTTAGAAGTATGCAATTTTTGGAGGGCGACAAACAAGTTGCCGTCCTTATTGCATAAATAGCAGTTGGATGTTGAGGTAAAAAATCCGCTTCGTAAAGGTAAAGGTGCTAAAGTCCCACAAGCGAGCTCTCGCTTGGAAACTTTCTGACATTCAGGGTATCAACCCGGAATTTTGTACCCACAAGATTCTTATGGAAGAAGACTATGCACCAGCGGTCCAACATCAAAGAAGAGTAAATCCAAAAATCCACGATGTTATTAAAAAGGAGGTTGAAAAACTTCTCGAAGCTGGATTGATTTACCCTATCTCCGACAGTCCCTGGGTTAGCCCGATACATTGTGTACCAAAGAAGGGAGGAATGACTGTGGTAGTGAACGAGGAAAATGAGTTGATTCCAACTCGTTTGGTTACCGGATGGCGGGTATGCATTGACTATCGTAAGTTAAATGAAGCCACCCGCAAAGACCACTTCCCTCTACCGTTCATGGACCAAATGCTTGAGAGATTAGCGGGGAATGAATACTACTGTTTCCTCGATGGTTTCTCCGGTTATTTCCAAATCCCCATTGACCCCCGTGATCAAGAAAAGACTACTTTTACTTGCCCATACGGAACGTTTGCCTACCGTCGCATGCCTTTCGGCTTATGCAATGCTCCAGGCACGTTTCAACGATGTATGTTAGCAATCTTTCATGACATGGTTGAGAAGACGATGGAAGTCTTTATGGACGACTTCTCGGTCTTTGGGAATTCTTTCCAAAACTGCCTCTCCCGTTTAGACCACATGCTTCAAAGGTGTGAAGACACCAACTTAAGTCTTAACTGGGAGAAGAGCCATTTTATGGTCAAAGAGGGCATTGTCCTCGGCCATAAGATTTCTAAGAAAGGGATTGAGGTTGACAAAGCCAAAATCGATGTCATTGCAAAATTACCTCATCCCACCACCGTCAAAGGAATTAGGAGTTTTCTCGGTCATGCCGGTTTTTACCGGCGGTTCATTCAGGATTTCTCAAAAATATCCCGACCAATGACCCATCTCCTTGAGAAGAATACTCCATTCATCTTTTCCGATGACTGCATTCGAGCTTTCCAAACATTGAAAGATAGACTTACGGAAGCTCCAATCTTGATTGCTCCAAACTGGGACCTTCCATTTGAGCTTATGTGCGATGCAAGCGATTTCGCCATAGGTGCAGTTTTGGGGCAACGTCATGAGAAACATTTTCGGCCTATCCACTATGCTAGTAAGACCTTGATTGAAGCACAAACGAACTACACTACGACTGAAAAAGAATTACTTGCCATAGTGTATGCTTTCGAGAAATTCAGGTCTTACCTCATCATGAACAAAAGCATAGTGCATACGGACCATTCCGCCCTTAAGTATCTCTTTGCAAAAAAGGATGCCAAGGCGAGATTGCTCCGATGGGTTCTCCTCCTCCAAGAATTTGACTTCAAAGTTATTGATACTAAAGGAGCCGAGAACCTCGCAGCCGATCATCTGTCCAGATTGGAAAACCCGTATGAAAACGTCAATGATCCTAAAGAGATAAATGAAAGTTTTCCTCTTGAGACGTTAAATATGGTGACCTTTCGTGGAGATTCTAGAACCCCGTGGTTTGCCGACTTTGCAAATTACCACGCGGGTAGATTCATTGTGAAGGGCATGTCGACCCAGCAGAAAAACAAGTTTTTCAAAGATGTTAAACACTATTTCTGGGACGACCCCTTCTTGTTTAAAATTTGTGCGGATCAAGTGATCAGGCGATGTGTGCACGGCAATGAAGCTCTTGAGATTCTCTCAGCTTGCCACAATGGACCCACCGGGGGACATCATGGTGCAAACCTCACAGCCAAAAAGATCTTTGACTCCGGTTTCTTCTGGCCCACCATCTATAAAGATGCCCACGAGTTTGTCAAGAACTGTGACTCGTGCCAACGTCAAGGAAAAACTTCACAACGTGATGAGATGCCTCAAAACTCCATCCAAGTTTGTGAAATCTTTGACATTTGGGGCATCGACTTTATGGGCCCGTTCCCGTCTTCACGAGGGAACAAGTATATTCTCGTGGCAGTCGACTATTTGTCAAAATGGGTTGAAGCGAAAGCGCTCCCCACCAATGATGCCCGAGTAGTTTGCAAATTTCTGAAATCTCTCTTCGCCAGATTTGGTGCTCCCCGTGCAATCATAAGTGATCGCGGAACCCATTTTTGTAATGACCAGTTTGCAAAGGTCATGCAGAAATATGGAGTTACTCACCGTCTCTCCACCGCTTATCACCCACAAACAAGTGGGCAAGTGGAAGTATCAAATCGTGGCTTGAAAAGAATCCTTGAAAGGACCATAGGTGAAAACCGTGCCTCCTGGTCGGACAAACTAGATGATGCACTATGGGCCTTCCGCACAGCTTACAAAACACCCATCGGGTGTACTCCTTACAAGCTTGTGTATGGAAAGGCATGCCATCTTCCGATCGAGCTTGAGCACAAAGCCTACTGGGCCTTAAAGCAAGCAAACTTCGATCCTGTAATTACGGGTGATCACCGGAAAGTTCAACTCAATGAACTTAATGAACTTCGTGATCATGCCTATGAGAACTCTTTGATCTATAAGGCCAAAACAAAGAGGCTCCATGACTCCAAGATCAAAAACCGTGTTTTCAACATTGGTGATCGAGTCCTCCTCTTTAATTCCAGATTAAAGATTTTCTCGGGCAAACTAAAATCCCGTTGGAATGGCCCTTTCACCATCACTAGAGTATTTCCGTACGGCACTGTTGAGCTTTCTCAAGCCAACGGGCCAAATTTCAAAGTGAATGGTCATCGCGTCAAGCATTACTTTGGAGGGAACGTACCACACTTGGTAGTTCCAGATCTCCAAACTTTCCCCAAGGATCAATAAATCCTTGTGATGGGTCAAGCATCGCGACCCTAAACAAGCGCTTCGTGGGAGGCACCCCATGCTTATCCGTAGTTGTAATAAGTGTTGTTGTTGTGTAAAATAGCTTGTCTTTTCTATTACCCGTGTTTCCATGTTGTTGTTATTGTTTATTGTCCAGGATTGCCCGGATTGTGAAGACTCTCAGTTTTGTCATTCATCAAGAGTTTCACATCCTCAGCTTCATTTGGGAATCCGATATCCTAATCTTATCGACTAACGTTTTATCTTTTGGCATACCTCATAAACGGCCTTAGGATTAATGTAATACCCTTCAAAACATCGAGGACGATGTTTAGTTCTAGTTTGGGGGGGGGTATCTTCGATTTGATTGTTGCCTGCAGCATTGTTACCACGTAAACCCGTTTTTACCACCAAAATACCAAAAAAATGAAAAAATTGAAAATTTTTCAAAAATATAATAAGTGTTTTGTCACAGTTTTGCTTCTCTTTTTGGGTAGAATAAGAATAATTTTTGACTTGATCGGGCGTGTTGAGCCCTAGCTAGTTCCTTTAGGCCAAGCTTTCACGAATTCTATAGCTTTGAATTTTAAAAATGTGAAGAACGAGAAATGATAGAGTTAAATATAAGTTTATGCGCTAAGCAAGATTCTTCTAAAAACTTATACGAGTAACTTGTGGTTTTCTCTCCCGTGAATTTCTAATCCACCTAATCATACGTACTCAATTTAATTCAGCTAAGTCAATCGATGTTTTCAGAAAAAGCTTCAAATTTGTAACTTGAGTTTTCAAAGCGAGATTTTGTAGTAATTTAAAAGATAAATGCCAAAGAAGCATGAATGAAATGTGAATGCAAAAATGCATGAATATTGAAATTTTGCCAATGAAGCATGCAGTTGATATTATGGAGCAAGTTAAAGATGTGTCGTGATATCCCACTCCGCTAGCAACGAGGTGGGGGTTCAAACTAAGACGTCTTTGCTTCTAGGGATTTGGTGTGTCGTGATATCTCACTTGGAAGAAAGGTCTAGGTGAGGGTTCAAACTAAGACACCAATCCTTAGCCATATTAGGAATAAGGTGTTGATGTGATTTCCCACTACGCTAGCAACGGGGTGGGTTTTCAAACTAAGAACACCGGTCGTTGGTTGTGATATCCTACTCCGTTAACCACGAGGTAGGGGTTCAAACTAAGCAACGCATTCCTAAGCTTTAAAGAACTTATGATTATGATGTTAAAAATGTTGCAAAAAGTTCTAAAGTTTAAATCTCGAAATCAAGTTACGAAGTCTTAATAAGTTGTTGCTTTGAGTCATGATTCATTTTGAATTATGACTATGAAAATAAGTTGATCTATGGTTAAATTAAAATGAGTACACGCTTCAATGTATAATCATGTTGGGAGTTGAAAATCACAAGTATAAGTTTGAGGGTTAACATATAAACTTATATCGACAATGATCTTGTTTATTGCTTAGCTTGGAACTTGTGAAAAATCGAGGACGATGAAATTATCCGTCAGGACATCCGTAGATCACTCTACGGAAGCTTCTCATTCTATGATAAAGTATTGCTAATAAAGAAGTTCAAACTTGTAAAAAAAAAAAAAAATGAGAAAATCCAAAAATATTAGTTGTAGTTAGTGTAAATTTAGAAAATGGTGAAAACGGGGCTTACGTGTTTACTTCAGCATTGCGTGAGGACACAATAACACCTTTAGTTTGGGGGGATTTGATATGTGGCTTAATTACACATATCTTTTTATCTGCTCTAAAAACGACGTAAATGACCAAAAAACAGACAAAAAACTGCCCAAAATATATGTTTGTTTTGCATTTGTATTGTGCAGGAAGTGGAATATTCATCCAAAAAGACAGAAAACCAAGCCAAAATGACAAACTGGAGATGGAATGGAAAAGGACTGTGCAAAATCAAGGCCTAAGTTTATGAAGACTGTGAAGACCAAATGGGCCCTCAATCAATTACAACAGCCCATTTGTGTGCAATTGACAAAGACTGTGAAGACTTTGAAGGCCCAATCCTAGCCCAGTTACAGCCAATCTCAGCCATTGTACACACAAAACCCACTTCATAACCTTATTGGGCTTGAAAAAGCCCAATAACCAAACCTGTACCTTATTGGGCCTTAAAAAGCCCAATAACATAAGCCTAAACCTTATTGGGCCCAGACACACTCAATTGGGCCCAATACAAGCCCACACACCTTATTGGGCCCAAACCCAAACCCAGTGGGCCCAATACAAGCCCAACACAAAACCCAAGCCCAATACAAGCCCAATAGCCCAAAACATCTTTTTTATAAAACTCAAGGACCAAAAATGTAAATTTTAAAAACTTGTTTTATAATTAAAAATGAAAAAAATAAAGAAAAGGGGCCAAAAATGCCAAGTTTTAAAAGTTATTTTATAAGGAAAATGGTTTAATAAAACACAAGGACTGTTTTTGCAATTTTTCAAACTTCTTTTAGTTATAAAACAGCAGGGACCATTCTTGCAATTTGCCAAACCCTTTTAAATCTTTTGTTAATAAACCACAAGGGCCAAAACTGCCACTTTCTAAACTTCTTTTATAACTGAAATTCGGCTTAAAACGAAATGAAAAGAGAAGGAAAGTGTAAGGGCCATTATTGCCTCTTCTCCAAAGATCCCTTTTAAACCCTGCAACCCACCCCTGTCAAACCAGCCTTCGCGCCAAAACCATACCACCCTTTCCCCACGGTTTCAAGCCAAAACCACCTCTCCAGTACACTTTCCTACTCACCCCTCACCTTTCCCCACTTACCCTGCACCTATAACCCCCTCCCACTTGGAAAACACTCAACCCCGTACCCCCCATCAATGGCTGAGATCAAGTGAAGCCAAAAAGAAGGCTAGGATTGAGTGTGAGGCTTCCTACTCTCACAACAAGCACAGCCCAAGTCCTTGAGACCTCTATAAAAGAGCCAAGACCAAGCCGAAGTCCCACACTTTTCTTTTTTAAGTTTTTAGCTTAATTTTAATTCTAAATCTTTCTTTTAAGCATTTAAAGTGTAATTCAGTCATTTAAAAGTTTTATGTTGTAATACTTTCAATTTAATAAAAGTTAAGAGTTTTCTTTGAAATATTGCATTTGCTAAAAATTTAAAGCTTCATATTAACTGTTTAAACCTGTTAAACTTGTATAAGAATGTGTCAAAATGGTTAAATATTACTTATAATCACCTTTCTTAGCCTTCCCTTAACTACAAATCAGTAAAAAACGATTTTTTATAAATTAAGGGGGTGTTTGGTTTAGCATGAAAATGGGTCATATGGGTGTTGTTGTGGGTCAAGCTCACTCAGCCAACTTTGGCTGAGTGTGCTGGTTTCATTAGGCCACTTTAATCCCTACTTTTAGTGTCAAAATAAGTTTTTTGTCCTCTTTTGGTTTCTGTCAAAATTTGAATAAGCATAAATGAGCTTAAAGGCTCAAGCTGCTTATGCAGCTTAAGCACACTTTTGTTGTGCTCTTTGTTGCCCTTAAGCTTATTGAGCTTATTTGAGCCCTTAGTGTTTAAAAGATTTTAGTAGCTTTCATGCTTGTTCTCGATTTGTTCTTGTTTAAATTTTTATGTGCATTGGCTTTCTGTATTAATCACAAACATTCCTGGTTACATTCAAAAGAAATGTCAATCGTTCTCTCGATTGTTCCATCTCAGCCTCGTTGGGACATAACGCCCTCTGGGAACACTCTATACTGCTTCCGGTTTTCTTGGTCTCGCGCGTTTTGTCCTTGTGTGTGTATTTATACATATTTGTATTTGTTTACCTTATTTGAGGGGGTAGAAGCTCGCGCGTAGTCAAAATGTTTTTTTTTTCCGTGATTTCCTTGTTTCTCGAGTTTATTCTTGATGAGGGTTTCTCAGTCTGGAAAAGATGATCGGCGGCAAGATTCTCTGCTCTTTTTTTCTCGGATGATAACATCGAATTATTGGAGCAAAAGGATCCACCGCATTAGTCTTGGCTTAGCATCGTTTTTAGTGAAGAGATACTTTATAGCAGAATGGTCAGTATACACTATAGCTCTTGGACAAATGAGATAATGACCGAAATTTCAAAAAAGCGTACACTACAGGCATTAGCAATTCTTTTTCAGGTCGTAGTGTAAGTGTGTTTGAGCTTCAGGTCATGGTTTGTGTGCATAGTGAAACTTGGTTGGAAATGCTTGTTTTATGTTGTCCTAGGACTGAACCCAATTGCAAATATACTTGCATCACAATCTAGTTTCGAAGGGCAAAAGTCCCAGTCGGGAGCAATCAACAATCGGTGCCTCGGTCAATTTTCTTTTAAGATGTATTAAAGGATTCGATTTACACTCTTTTGAGAAGATAAAATAGAGGTCTCTTTTTTCCAGCTGGTGTGTCATTGGGCGGGCTATTTTTGAGAAGTCTTGTATGAATACGTCGGTAAAAACCGGCTATTGCCCAAGAAAACTAGTCGGACAACTTTCACAGTAGGGGTGTTTGAGGGAGGCTGGCGATGGGATAACGTCAAATTTAGCTCAGGTCGACCTTAATTACTGACCTTAAGAGATTTTGTTATTGATGTCAAGAACAATGCCTTCTTTTACCATGAAATTGGCTTTTATCCTAGTTTAGGACCATATTGGTGTCTTCACTCCGTTTTCTTTAAACATTTTGTCCAAATGGATAGGCATGTAGAGAAAGAATCCCAAAGACTGAAAAAGTCATCCATAAACACTTCACCATCGTTTTTTCGATCCATGTCGTCGGAAGAAGATTGCATCATTACACGTTGAAACGTGTCGTGATGATTGCATAGTCCCAAAAGGCATCGAGTCGGATAGGCAAATGTTCCGTATGGGCAAGAAAGGTTGTCTTTCTTGGTCCTCTCGGGTCTTTGGGAATCTGGAAATAACCGAAAGCATCGAGGTAACAATAGTATGGTTTCCGCGAGTCTTTCGGAGCATTTGGTCCATGAACGGGCAATGGAAGTGGTCCTTTCGGGTTGCTTCATTAAAAATTTCTATAGTCAATGCCACATCTCAACTGGACTGTGACCAATCGAGTCGGTATTAGATCATTTTCATCATTTTTGACGACGGTCATGCCACCCTTTTTCGGTACACAGTGCACCGGGCTTACCCATGGACTGTCAGAGATCGGATAAATTAATCCGGCGTCAAGAAGTTTTTCAACCTCTTTTTTGATGACGTCATGGATTTTCGGATTTACCCGCCTTTGATGCTGAACCGTCGGTTCGTAGTCCTCTTCCATGAGAATTTTGTGGGTACAAAACTCTGGGTCAATACCCTTAATATCAGAAAGTTTCCAAGTGAAGCTCGCTTGTAGGGTACTTTAGAACTCGATTAGAGCGCCTTTTACCTCATTCTTAATTATTTTGCAAATTATGATGGCAACTTGTCGTTACCTCCAAAAAATGATATTCTAAATGAGGGGTGGCAAGTCCTTGACTTTAACATTAGGGGGGCTCATTAACTGCAAGACTTTTCATTGTTTGCTTCATTAAAATTTTTCAGATCTTTTCGAGTTCTGGATATAATTTCCTGATTGGGAGGGTGTGTGGCGAAGGATAACTATTAGAAATTGCTTTGAGGAGAGAATGTTCCCCATCAGGGTAATAAATATGTTGGATCAAATTCGGTTAAGTTGGTTCATCTCTATAGCAAGAAAGAGTCGGCTTCTACGAATAAGGAGAAAATCACTGTCCCCAAATGGAGTTAAAGTCGTGAGATTAAGTAGAGGTCGATTGGATCATAGTAAGGAGTGGGATTGCATCGAGATAACATTTAAGAAACCAAGAACTTCTTAGAGTGATTCTTCACAAGCCCATATCAATGACGTCAATTCGGTTTGCCGTTATATGATTGTAATTAGCCGTGTATCTCGAAGTTTGGTCCAGATTAAATGTAATGGCCTCTCTACCAACACGAAGGGTTATTTTACCCTCGTATACATCTATCATTATGACACGACTGGTCTTTAAGGAAACTCCTCCCGAGAATTTAAAAGGTACTGGGGGTCTGGATTAAATCGACGACACAAAATCTGCAGGAAATTGGAACTATCCAATGTTACATAGAACGGTTCTTCAGGATACCGATTTGGTTCGTGATTGATCGGTAGCTAGCTCTAGCGTCATGCAAGTCGGGGTTAGTTCGGGAAGAGAGAGATTTTTCCATACGGAATATGGCATAAGATTAATGCTTGCGCCAAGATCGGCTAAGGCGTTGCATGTATTAATCCCTGAGAATTCACATGGAATAAGAAATCGGCCAGGGTCTCCAAGTTTTTTTGGTAACTTGTTTAGGATGACCGCTGAGCAATTCTCGTTAATGAGTTCTAGCCTTTCACTCTACTTTTCTTTGTTTACGATTAAAGTTTTAGAGTCGAGGCAAATTCTTGGCAATAAGCATCAAGCATTGTTAAAGCTAATTTCGAAACTTAAATCTCTAAAGATTTGTTTTAGAATTTCTCAATATGGTCGTTAGCTTTTTCACGACGTCTTTCATCCCCCCCCCCCCCCCCCCCCCCATGATGAAGGACATGGGAATGATGCTTTTTGGTTATGCATCTGAAGCACTAACATGGAGCATCTTAGGGTCAGAGAATTGATTCATGATGGACAACAGGGATAACCGGAGGTTGGACGTCTTTGGTGCTTCCGTTATTAGTAGGAAGCATCGTGTCCTTTGTGACCTCGGGTTCACGTTCTACTACTTTAGGAGAGGAAAGTAGGTATGAATGTGGGTCTCTTGGAAGCTTACACCACTTCTGAGTGGTAATACCCTTTTAAGTCCGCTTCGGTTAGTAAACAGTGTTACTAGGAGAGTTCCCGAAAGTAGAGGCGGTATTGGAAGTGAGAAATATAGAAAAGCATGTCCGTAGATTGGTCAATTGATTTTGCTGTTTTGACCTTGAATTTACATTTCCTCATCACAGCATCATTAGCCTTTACGTGGCTTGTAAATCTTCTTTGTACTCATTGCGATCTGAGGAGATGGAGCTGTTAGGGGGAAGCGGGAGCTTGATAAGCAAGAGGTTGAACCAACTACGAGGTCGATAGATTTGACCTTGATGAACCGGGGGTTGGTAAGCTGGAGCTTGATTGAAATTCCCCCGGTTTTGGTTGTAACGATTCTGATTGTTTCCTTGATTTTGCACATTATGATTGTTTTGAACGGGAGGAAAACCGGGAGGTCGAATTTGATTTGAAATCGGGGTCGTAACGGTGTTTCTGGTTGTAGTTGCTGCGGTGCTTGAGAGACATATTTACTTTAACATAATTATCTCGTTAAACATTGGCAAGTGGTGGCTGGAAATGTTGGTAGGAATAGCAACTCCGACAAGTAACCAATTCCTCAACCGCTTTTACAAGCAGTAAGGGGAGGGGAGATTGATTTTTTTATCAAGATGTAAAGCTTTCACAAATCTTTCAGCTCAGCAACATAGGAAGAAATTCTTGGGGGTGGAAGTGCTCAGACTCACATTTGGCAACAACCGGTTTTGTTACTGTGATTACGGAAACTTTGGATTTCCTTTCAATGATTCTTAGGCCAATCACGAGGCATTTTTATCCAAAAAGTTGGCCACCGCGGCGGAATTTAATGTATCCTGCACTCATTAGCTATGAAGGCATCTATAGGAATGTATAGAGTTGATGCTAATTATGAAAAAATCATGATGTGGCCCATGCCCGAAGAAGATCGTTTAAATCGTCCCATGATTCATAAAACGTCTCATTAAATCTTTGTTGAAATCTCGTGATATCATTTCGATGAAGATGGTTTGTTTTAGACGGAGGGAAAATTTGTTGATGAATTTCGACAACAAGATCATCCACATGTTTGAATTCGATTCGAGGGGGTTCTTTCTCAAGCCAAAATCCGGGCTGCCCCCTCGAGGGAATATGGAAAAGAATAAGCTTTACCGAACGTACTCGGGACGTTTCGGGACTTCATTGTAGAAGTGATATTGTTGAAATATCGGATAGTGGGCATGAGGATTTCTTTGTCAGTCCAAAGAATTTGCTTGTTTTGAACAAGGTTAAGAGACCGTGCTTAAAGCTCAAAGTTGTCCGCGTGATTTCGGGCACAAACGATGGATCCTCGTAAACCCCGCGGTGGGTGCGGTCGTGCAATTTAAGCCATAGGTCCGGTTTCATCCATCGGAGCTAGTGGGAGATGATGGATTTTCAATCGGTTCTTCAAGATTTATGGTTCACAACAGGTGAGTGGGGGGCATGGTGTTTGTTGATGATGAAGATTTCGAGATTGGGAAGGACTGTGTTTGATACAACTTAAAAAAAAAAATTACACTAATTTTTTTCTTTTTGTTTATCAAAAGTAAATTTCTAGTTTATTTTAATAACAGACCAACGGAAAAGACACTTAAAACCTTATAATCGACCAGTTCTCGGTAACTCTTCGAAAGAAAAATGCACAAAGGAGGGAGGAATAGGAAAAGCGGGAAGCTATTTTAAAAACTTTTTCCTTCTAGGGTCGTAGTTCCTAGGAACAACCCGCCTTTTACCCTCTTATAGTTGTTTATCTTTTAAAAAAGGTGAACCGTACCTAGCAGTAACACAAAAGGCAACATGGTTTTTTAATATTTTGTTGGAGTGGGAACCAACAAAGTTCCCGGAAGTTATTATTTGTATAATACCTCAATTGAGAATATTATCTTTTGGTATTTTTACCAATTTGTGAATTTTATTTTTTTATGGACAATGTTTTTATATTTTTGATTTTCTTTTTTTTTTAGTTTTTTTCTTTAAATGATAATTATATAAAAAGAAATGAAAATATTTTTGTACTTTTAGGTTTTTTTTTTTTTTTTTAACATAAGACTTGTGTTGACAGATTTTAAAACATACAAGTAAAACATAAGAGACTTAACTACTTGGTTTAAACACATACAAATGACACTAAAACAAACCTTAATTCAGGTTTACAAAAGCTTAATCAAATAAGCTTATGAAACCCCTTTTTTTTAAAACCACAGATTTGAGAGAATTTAAAGAAAACTTGAAAGACATTTTTGGACTTGAAATCTTTGGAAAACAGACTCTAATGAGTTCACAAAGTTCACCCAAAGACTGCCTAATGACCACAACCCATTAGAACAAAATTTTGACCCATTTTAGGCTTAACCCAAACACCCCTTTATATTTTTAAAAATGGATTTTAACACTTTTAATGACTGAATTAAGCTCAAATTTTTGAAGAAACTTATCAAACATTAACTATTAAGCAATAAAACGTATAAGGTCAAGGCAAATAAGCACTTTAATAAGCTAATAAGCTATTCTAATGTAGCAATAAGCAAGAATTTGAAAAAAGATAAATAGGGAACTTACAACCTGTCTAAGCTTTTGGCAATGAGTTTAAGCTGTTCAAAGCTTAATAACCAACCCCTAAGTGTCTACCATGAGACTCTAAAACCAATAAGCCATCCTTTTCTGCTTATTCATCCATAAGCTTGAATTCAGCAGTCTTTTTTTTTTGATTTATGGTTTTTCTTTTCTTACATTTCTTGTATCAGTAGTTTTAAACAGATTATAAAGTGGCTTGTATGAGCTTTAAAAGACTTAAGATAGCTTAAGAACGTGGAACAAAAATTAAAACATAAGACTGAATTTTCATTAATCTAAAAAAAATACAAGTACATAAAAGTTAAACTTCAAATTTTAAACTAAACTAAAAACTACTCTCTAAAAACTAACTTCTTGCCTCAATGGCTTACAAGGGCTTTTTATATAAAACGAGCTAGGGTTTCACTTTTGTCTTTTGTCTTTAACCTTGTGTGCTTGTTTCTGAGAGAGTGGGTCTTGTGTGTTTGTTGTGTGGTTTAGAACACCAAACCAATATAGCCCTTTGTATTTTTCTTGTTGCCAAAGGTAAATCATCCAGACTGTATGATTTCTTGATCCAATGAGAGTTTTGGAGAGGATTGCCAGCTCTGTAACAAAAGACCATGTGGGTTTGGGGTTTTTGTTATTGTGATTGGTTTTTGGATGGTTTTGATCAATATTTCGAGGGAGGGGGAAGGTGACAGAGGTGGGGTTGTGATGTTGGCGGGAATTGGGGAAGAGGAGATGTACAGTAATTTAAAAACAGGGTGTGGGTTTGTGGGTTTGTCATAAATGGCCCCTCAAGGTGTATGTGCCCTTTTTAGATTTCGTCCTTGTAGTTTTATAATTTTGGAATATGGCAAAAACAACCCCTCAAATTATATAAGGATTGCAAAAGAGGTCCTTATGTGTTATAAGAATCTGCCTTTGGCAGATTCAGTCCTTGTGGTTTATACTTTTGTGAATTGGCAGTTCAAGTCCCTCACATTCATTTAGGGCTTATAAAAAGGGTTAATGGGCTTTGATTTGGGCCTTATCTTTGAAATGGGCTTCACAGTCTTCATGAATGATGCAAATGGGCTTTTGTCTTTATCTTGGGCCCATTTGGTCTTCAAGTGATATACTAATGGGCTTTCCTGGCCCATCAGATGGGTTCGGGTTTGACCTATTAAGTATTCTTCATTGTCGGCTTTGACTTTGACTGTTGACTTTGGGCTTTATCTTTACCATGCTTTTCCATTCTGTGTCTGGTTTTGTCGTTTTGGCTTCGTTTTTCGTCCTTTTTCTTGAGATATCGCTTCCTGCACCACATAATTAGCAAAACAAGCATATTTCTTGCATTTTAAGTCCGTTTTTGGTTATTTTAGCTTGTTTTTAAAGGTAAAAGGTATGTGTAATTAAACACATACCAAGATTTGATGAGGTGTTATTTTATACACTTTTTCAGGGTCGTTTAACCATCATAAATAGTTTAAGTTTTTGCCAAATAGGTATTAATCGTTCCTTTTCAGGTATTTTGCATTTGGGAAGCATTTAGAGGAAATACACGTGACTTAGGCTCATTTGAAGAAGAAACGGACAAGACTACAAACCTACACCAACATTGCTCAAGAATTTCTATGCAGTGGCTGACGACGGCCTCACATATACAACGTGACGCCGTCACAACGATGATCAAGACGGCGTCACAAGATTCCACGACGGCGTCAGAGCACACGACCCAACCCATTATCTAGAATATTCTCTTTCATGACAGCGTCACGATTAAAACGCGACGCCATCACAGCGTTTTTCCTATATATACAAACCCAAATAAGGTTTTAAGCGTGTAACTTTAGAATAAAAAGAGGGTACAAACCCTAGTTCTTTTAGCATTGTTTATGGACGATTTTAAGGCCTAAAAACCCTATTGTACTTCCTCCAACTTATGTTTTAATCAAGTAATGTTTATTTAACATTCAATATGTCTATGTGTTGTTTGATTCATCTATGTTCTTGCTTTATTAACATGCTAGTCTAAGCCTCCTATTGTGTTTATTTATGATTGTATGAACTAGAATGCGTAGATCTTGTGGTATTGCTTTTGTTGATGGATGTGCATGTTAGAGTCTTAGAAACCCAGCTTCTGCTGCATCGCTGTTGATCATGTCTAGGAAAACATTTATTGTGTAGAAAGGTTACGTCGGGTAACAAGTCTTCATACTACCTTGCACACCTAATATGTTGATCCACTCTTTATAATATTTCACATGCACCTTAGCTATACTCTTAGGGGCCTTGTAATAGTCTTCATACCACCTTATAGGTGCGTTGCTCTAACGGAATACTAAGTAGACAGCGGTTCGTGTAATTTGTTCATGACTTAGGAAATAATTACACAGATCATCACAAGTATGACAAGGCAACAACACTAGGAGAAGCAATATTGGGGAGTATATACCATGATTATATAAACATCGTCTTTTATCCTTATTGGTTATCTTCATTCAGGCGTAGTTGTTTATTTAGTTTATTACTAACCAACATCTAAACCTCTCTTAAATATATGATTTACCTGCTTTTCATAAAACATAAAAATACAAAAATAATCTTCTCTCAACCTTTTTAGAAATTCTGTTAGACTGTGATTTAAGCCTTCCTCAAACCTATGTCCCTTGAGTGAATGATAAGCCCACCCACCCCCTGAGTCTTGGCATATACTAAACTACACAACGATTAGGTGCTCTGCCTAGGGAGTTGTAAAACTTCGTGTAGAAGTCCTACGACGACCGCATTCCCCCCCCAAGTTTTTGGCGCCGCTGCCGGGGAAAATGTTATTTTGATCATAGTTTAGCTTAGTTTACTGCTTGGATTTCCTTTCAAGTGATAATTTAATCCGCATATTAGCTTTCTTGTAGTTATCTTTTTTCTTTGTGCTTTTTGTCGTAACATTTGTAAATTGTAAATTTTATAATGAATAGTTATGGTTAATTTCTAGCGTAGGTAGGTTTGATGTTTTCTTTCGTGATCAACTTCTTGTGTTCCAACCAACATCTAAGATGAATCCTCTATTGATTCGTGGACTCGCTTAAAAACGTAATTCCAAAAAGTCTCCGAATCATGGCCTTAGTATATGGACCCTATTTAAATTATTTCTTTAAAACATCTCTGGACTCGTTTTATACCACCATATCACAATTTGGACAGCACGACGGGGATCTTAGGAAATGTTTAGTGATTTTAGTGATATAGGAGCATGGTATGCCATATAGGATTGTGCCCAATATGATAAAAAAAATGTAGCAACCTAACAAGCGCTATTTCTGATGAAACAATAGCAAATCCAAATGCTCAAATAGTTAGGGATGACATGGTTAGGGTACAGGTACCTAGGTGCATGGCATGGTTAGATTATGATGATATTTGTAGATAGCCTAAGTACGATGGATAATGAGGTAGGAGTTACAAGCCCTGAGAGTACCACACAAACCTTACCGTCATTTGAGGAATACAACGCCCCGCCTGACTTTACCTGGAAGAGTAGAAAGACTTTAAGGGACCCGTAGAGTTAGAACATTTAACGAAACAAAACTAAAGAATCTAGGATTGTAATTGTAATCACAAACACGTCCTCTTAGTTCTAGGATGTTCCTAGTTTTGATGGACGGAGCCTCCAACTTTTACTCATAGTCCTCCTTAGAGGTATTCTAGGAGACGGTAATATGGCCCCAAACCACCATCAAACCACATAGTCCAGATTACGTTCTAGATGAAGGTAGTAGAATATTTAACAACTCAAACACCGCCTTTACCTCACGTGGAAAATTCCCAGCCTAAAGGTGTGTATAGTTATTATAACCCATGTATAAAATGACCCTAAGAGACATTATGGATTTAAACTGGGTTTATTAGGAAAAATTGTATCCCTAGGTGTTGATATTTCAAATTAGGAGATGTTTGATGATGCTTGAGGATCAGAATTTAAGAAAGTTTCTCCTTTAGGAGAAGAACTTAGTTTATTTGATAGGCCAAATGAAGTAGAGAAAGGTAGAATTCTATAAGCACGCCGTTTAGAGCCTATTCTTCAACAACAACTTTCTCAACATATGGCTCCTTCTCATCCGGATGGTATGTACCGTTACTATCACCCGCACTTGAACTCAAGTGTAGGGGGACCCTCCCCTTTATCTGTTAAATAAGGGTAGAGTCAGGCTCGTGACTCGAACAAAAAAACAAGCGCTTCTTGGGAGGTAACCTAATTTACCTTTCCAGCATATTCGGAGTGTCATGTGTGTTTTATTCTTCATAGTTTGTTTTATTATGTTTGAACTATCTTGTAATCATGCTTTGTTTGTCTTTAACTTTATCTTAATTTCAATCAAAGGTATTTTACAAACAATAAGTGTAGGGGAATTTATCCGGCTTTTGAGCCAAATTCAAACATGATAAATGAATTGTTTAGATTAATTCGTGTCAGTATCGAGTCATATGATTGAATTGTTAAATATCAGGTTTTATGCAGCCATTTATACAGGAACTAACCTATGGAATCAAGTGCAGGAAATTTTTCATCAAAAATAAAATTTTCGTTTTCACAGACTGTGGAGACGACGTCATGATTAACAAGTGACACCGTCACCACGACACCTGTAACGGGGTCACACCAACCAGAACGACGTCAAACGCCAAGTCCAAAAAACTCAAAGTTTTTAATTATTTTTGAAAATAAAACTTACATAACATTTAATATATGTATTCTTCTGTATAAACCTGCAAAACCTAATGAGTTTAACAATTCTTTCATCCTATCTATCGAGTCGAACCCTAAATTCACATTGTATATTGGTAAATCGCACATTTTATGCTTGGTATAGTTGTCTTTGTCTTTGATTACAGGTTATATTTGATGAGGAGAAGCTTGGAAGTTCTTAGGAAGTTTCATTGGATGATTCTCGGAGGACGATTTAACCAGTTATCGCATGTTTCTTCTCCACTAATTGAGTAATACCTGGGTAGTACTTAGTTTCTCTTTCTTGTTTTATTTTCCCTTTATTCATTTTAACGGGTACTTCTAGAGAACATTGGGGACAATGTTCAACTTAATGTGGGGGGTTGGTGGGGGGGGGGAGAAATATGCCTTAAAAAACTATTCTTTCATTTGTCTTTTTGCTTTTGTCCTTATAAAATATGGGGTAATATATCGACTACATAGCATAACAAGGGTGAATTTATCCAAAATTTATATTTTTTTACGACGCATACAACGAAAACGTAGTATTATTAGCGTCTATGGGGATAGGATTTATATGAACTAGCACAAAAACCCCCTCATAAATTCCACCCCAACAATGTGAGGTTCGCCCTTGATTATAATACCTTCCTTAGCTTGCTTGAGTTAAGGAGTGAGCAATCAAGTGTGTCTATTCCGTCATTACGGATGTGTATGCGTGGTCTTGTCGCCTTTTCTGGAACAATGGTATCGGTTATTTTAGGATTATGAGAGTGTGCGGTAGTATATTAAATTCTAGAACTTGTTTTAGTGATGCATCCCGAGACCGCATAGTAAGTATTAGGATTTGCTTGATAAGAGTCATTAGGATTAACCCATGTTTTAAACCTGTAATTGTTATGATGGTCACACCGATCATATAACTATCCCACACCCTTGCCATGCACTCATTATTAGTGTAGGATACCCTAGTACAACCCTCCGAGCCTATCCTTTTTCATGGTTCTCTTAATTTTCTGGTGGATTCCAAAGTATTAATGAAGAGCATTGTCACCCTTAAACTAATTGTTACACCCAAAAAGTCTCAGCCTACCCTGTATGTACTCGCCTTTAGTACATTATTGTGTTTGACCTAAGTTAATTAATGAGTACACGGTTGCTAAGTCCTTATCCTTGTAAATACCGTTTTGAGGACAGATGGCGGATCTTGGTAGTATTTAATTTGTTGAAGAAATAGGGAAGGAAAAGTTTAAGTCAATCCCCCATATGTTTGTCAAATTATCTCTATGTTAGTTTGATCCACCTCAAATCGGGGTCAGTTAGATTGTAATATTTCGAGCATGTAAAACTCAAGGGTAGAGGTACGTATATAACTTACCCACAAATTTTTCTCTATGTAATTATCCATCTATTAAAAAGAGCAATTTTTCTCAGTGTAATTTCATCTATTAAATTAGGATTGTACACATTTTCATGGATAGATTTTTCATCCATAATGGTAACGTAAACTTACATTACCAATGTGAACGTGCTCACGCAACTACCAATGCCATTTTCATCAACGTTTATAGCTAGTTAAACGTTCATATATATGTCAAGGATTATGTTTTTAAACTTATTTTTTCATACGTATCTATTTAACGTACTTTCCATACGTTATTATAAATGGACTTTATTCGTTAACGTCTATATCAAACCTAATTTATAAATGTTTACTACAAAAAACATATGTACAGCTTATAAGGCATGTGTACAAGTTTTCAATACATGTAAATTCAAATATATTTTTCCCTCCAAAACAATGTACATACTCTTTAAGATTAATGTTACATACCCGGTTAAAGCACAACATTTCAATTTACCATTTTCCCTTAAATTTCTTAAGGGATTTCGTACCACCTTTTAAACATAACTTACAATGCTCCAATGCACCACATTTGAACTAATCTTTCCCTCTATCTCAGCCATACTCGACCTTAAAACCTTAAAAACCCTTAACCCGAAACCCTAAACAACTGTTTCACCCCGTCTACTTTGTTCGAACCAAGCTACAACCAAGTAACACCCTTCTCCATGATTCACCACCATGCCTACCACCTTGCTAAGCACCTCCATCACCTCCTTATCACCACCCTGGCACCCTAGCACCTTGTCACACCCTTGCTCACAAAGCAAACACCCCCATCACCCCCCTTTGATAACCAAACCCCTCACCACAACCTTACACCTTGCTATGCTTAGCCCTAGCCTCCTTAGTTAAATAGCATTCCTTGGTCACTACTTACTACACCTTGGCCACACTCCATTCTAACTTGGCCACCCTCTTCCAATGTTTTTAGCATTATATATACACGCATTACATACACACTTCTTTATCACCCATTAAACTCAAAGCTACCTAAAACTATGATCTAGCCAAGCACATAGATTTGAAGGAGAGAAAGGATGGATAAGCTAAGTATGGACATAGGTTTTAAAAAGAAAGAAGTTCTTGAATTCATCTACAAGTTTTCGAATCATAATAAGCAATTTCGACCCATTTGAAGCTCTAGTAAGTCTTCACCTTGTTGTATAAGCTTTTGTCTTGTTTTAAATCCTTAATAAGCTTTATTAGATCACATATAAGCCACTTGTATAAGCCTTTGAACCATAAAACCATTCGCTTGGTTTTCCTAAACCAAACGCGACTTTAAAACCCTAAAAGCTCTTTTCGTGACCTATATAAGCTTAAGCCATAAGCTGTTGTAAATAAAGCTATTCTATAAGTCACTTATCACTTTTATAATCATTAAAACAATCCTAAAAGCCATAACCCATTCGGGTTATTGTGTTCTAAACCAAAACTGCCCATTTTGGATTTTTAAGCTCGTAAGCTCTTTTCATAAGCTACAAGCTCATAAAACTTACTTATTTTAGCTTATAGTAATAAGCTATAACCTGCAAATTGATTTTGAGATAAAAAATACAAAGATTATGGAATTTGGACTAAAAACGCAAATCATTTTATGCATGAAGAGTATATATCGTAAATTTTTGTACTATTAATCTTTGGGCAAAAGTGTAATTATCCTAAAGTTAAACTTCAGGGGTTTGTTTTGCCATACTCTAAAATTAAGGAGTTAAATGTTTAAAGATTTAAAGTAAAGGGTTAAATTTGTAAATATATATATATACCAAGGGTATATATTGTCATTTTCATATTCTCAAAGGTATAAAATGTAATATTTTTAAAATTATCTAATTATAAAAATTATATTTAAATATTATAGACTTGATTTTATTAAATCCCGACACATTCTGTCGTTATCATTCGTCGATTGAAACACTATAAAATAATTATGTTATATATTTAACATAATTTATCATCCACTAGCTTTTGAAAAACTTTAAAAAGAATAAAATCCTATCATTTAAACTATAACGTATCACGTTACTAGGGAATTTCATGTGATTTTAGGGGGCTTTCATTTGGGTAGAGTTTTACGTGTGGTGGATTTTCGATTTAAAGTGTTGTCCTAGCTTTTCAAACGTTGACTACATGATCCTTGGATTATGATAGCCCAAACAGTGATACGATATTTTTACAAACTAATAAACCTAAATCATTACTCGTTAAACTTTATGAAATAAAGTTTTGAAACAATCAAACTAAGACTTGACATATTACCCAGGCTGCTGTGACGAGGCTATTTACTTCTATTTGATATTAAATTCAATAATCAACTACTTCTCAAGGTGAGTTTATAAGTCCCACTTTCAATGTTTTCATATAATAAGTGGGAGATACTTGCCTTATACAACATGAATACAAGTATTTTCCAACTGTATGCTATCCTGATATATTATTGCCTAAGTACCTCCATTTGCCATAAGGCCCCACTATTATGAACCATTAATTACTTTGTAAAGTAAGCGCGAATGCCATGAATAGATCTATTGGGACTGAACTTCCCCGTCCAGGTTTTGGTACACACATGGCCGGCGGACATATTTCATTTGAGGAACTCCGGGTGTTTGGCAAAGCACCCGCTTGGGACAACAACTTATGAATAACATTTACTTAAGGCTTCGGTGTCATGAGCTTAGTGCAATAATATAATATTGTTTACCATGATAATTGTATTCGTTGCAATTATTACTATTACATTGACTTGTATTCAACTATTACATTTCAAACCTGTGAATTTCACTCAACCATTGTGTTGACCCTTTTAGCATGTTTATCTCAGGTAATTGAGCAATCTATGGCACGGAGTGGCATTGGATTTGAGGACTTCAAAGTATTTTATCATTCAACTTTTATGTTTGCATATGTATTTTAGGACCTCTTTTGTAAAACTCTGAAATAATATTGAATGATAACTAAATTTTCCAAAACGTCTCTTTTAAGTCGTTTTCTATGATTATGACTGTTGATTTATGAAGTAATACCCCAAATTAGCTTCCGCTGCTATATGTCAAATAAGGGGGTGTTACAGATTGGTATCAAGAGCCGCGGTTATAGAGAACAAGGTTAAAGCCTAAACTATAACTACTTTTTTTCCATTCAAGAAAGTCCTCCGTGCCACTACATTTACCGAATAGTATGTAAAGATACATAACTATTAATTATATATAAACAACTTATGTTATTTACTACTGGGTTGTTACAGAATTATGTCTACATCCACCCACCCTATTATCGTCCTATCTAATTCTAATGTTGAGGATGCTTTTTTCCTTTACGAATACTCCTGATTATACCCCGGCTTCACGACTATTCATCATACCTCACTGGGGGAAACATTTTATGATCCTTCAGTGGATTTATATCTAAGGATATTTTGGCATCATCTACCATCTTACTTTCCTCGATGATCCAATATATGAAGGTTAATCAATGCATATAATGCGTATGATGAGAATACTATTCCCCACACTAGCTCCTATTGCTCCACCAACTGTTTTGCCTCCATCTCCAGTGTTATCACCAATGTTTGATCCCTAAGATTTCTTTCATCCTGAAGAGATTTTACCATCTCAGAAACGAGCCCGTTCCCGTCTATCCTCCTTACTTCTGCCTTACCTCACAGTATTTGATGATTGGAGAAAGTTCTCATAAGGACGAGTCTGGAGCGTCATGAGGAACCAAATCGAAGACATTTTTGAATCCACTAGATGAGTCCCTCTTGAGCGCTTGAGCACATGGAAGATAAGATAGAAGGTCTTGGTACATGGTCGAGTAATCATACAACGGAGGATTCGTGACCAACTTAGGAAACTGAACTTAAGAGCCCGTTAACCCTGTTTTCTAGTTTCAGAGAGAGGCAAATGGGGCATGACGACGAGATTGTTCTTGCTCACGTCAGGACTTCTACTCTAGAGATACTCTTCGAGTATCCAGATTCGCCATCCGATCAGGATATGCGAGAGTCTCTAGACATGATCCATGGCTCAAGAAACCATAAGGTGGACCACCAGATACTAGACTGATCCTTGTCTTTTACAGATTTTGGTTTAGAATCCAACCACGGGCTGTGTGGCATAATAATGGACACTTGTCAAATTTTGATTATGTAAAATATGTAGACAAGTTGTTTATGACTTAATACAGTGGTGATTCTATTATACCTTGTTGTTTTATGATACCAATTTATGTATGTCATGATTGTCTATCCTATACCCTGTGTTAAGGTTATTCATCTTTATGTATCTAGGTTACTATGGCTCTCTTACCACCCGGTTTTCTCAAACCTTTGTACCCAGATATCATGGATATGATTAATAATCAAGACATTGAGCATAAATTTTTTTGGAATCTAAGACTTCCAGATGAGTCTATCTTTGCAGAGTTAGATAACTCGTTATGGATCATACTAAAACCACTGAGAAATGAACCAGTCCCCGAGAAACCTAATGAGTTAGATGCTTGTTAGGAGTATGTATTTATTTGTTAGAACTTTGTACCAAATAAGGAATCATACAATGATATATTCTTGTTTTGTGATGTTTGTAAATATTGATAGGAATGGCTCCCAAGGGGACACCAGCATCTGCTAAGCACAGCCATGTCTCAAGCTGCCATAGGGAAACTAGTTGCTGTTAGTGTTGTCGCAGCTAAAAAAAAACTCTGGAGGTACAAGGTGCTAACCATTGGCAAATTACTGAAATACCACTAGGAACACTGGACAAGAGAAACTCCTGTAGCAAGAAAATGTAGCTACAAAGAGTTTATGAGCTGCTAACCTTTCAATTTCAAAGGTACGGAAGGCGCTGTTGGACCTAATCAGCTGGGCTTTGTAACAAAACTGAATCTGGTATTTCTCCATAGTAATGTACAGAGGACTGCAAGTAAATTTGCTACTGGTACTTTAACTAAAGAAGCTTTGTCCTAGTGGAATTCATCCGCCCATCCTATTGGAATAGAGGAAGCCTACAAGATCACCTGGTCCGAATTTAAAATGCTCTTAATAAAAAAGTATTATCCCCTAATCGAGGTCAAGAAAATAGAAGATGAATTTTTACAATCTAACTGTAAAAGGAATCGATCTCAAGATTTCATTAGAGAGTCCAGGAATTGGTTAATTTTATTTTTGGGGTTCCAACAATAGGTGTAAATTTGAGAAACTTATGGAAGTCTTCATTGGGGGATTACCTAGAAGTATTGAAGGAAATGTTACCACTTTAAAGCCTCAAACTTTAGAGGAAGCTATTACCATAACCCAGAGGTTAATGGATCAAGTAACAAAGCACAATTCTGTGCAAGGAACCAATGATCACAAACGAAAGTTTGATGATAGAAGAACCTTTACCAATAAAAACTACCAAAACAACAGTAACAACAACAACAACAGAATAGAAGGCAAGAAACTGTCAGGGCTTATGCTGTCACCCCAACTGAAAATAGTAGGTATACTGGAAGCCTTCCCCTGTGTAAGAAATGCACCCTGCATCACACAGGACCTTGCACTGTCAAGTGTCAGACTTGCAAAAAGGTGGGTCATTTGACTAGGAAATGCAAAAACAAAAACAAATGGGCCAACCAATGGAAGCAACCTATATAGTTTCGTAACTTGTCATGCTTGCGGAGAGAAAGGGCACTACAAAAGTCAGTGTAAAGATCACAACAATGCCCCGGAAGAGTTTACTTGCTGCAGGGACAAGAAGATCACCAAAACCCGAAATTAGTCACGGGGTGTTACGATCCTTCTAATCCAAAATCTAGCTAGAGGTATTATTTAATTCAGGAGACAGATAAGAGTTTTGTATACACATCTCTTGCTTCGATGCCTTAATATCCCACCTAATTATCACTAACGATACTACCTAGACATTGTAATGAAACGGATGGAAACTAGTAGGCACTAATACCATTATCCAGGGTTGCACTCTGATTTTGCTAAACCAACCTTTCGAAATTGATCTTATGACGATTAAACTCGATAGTTTCGACATCGTCATTGATATGGATTGGTTATCCAAGTATCATGCTAGAATTATCTGTGACGAGAAAGTCGTCCACATCCCCATTGACAGTAAAACTTTGATCATCCAAGGTAATCGAAGTAAAACCCGACTAAGCCTCATATCCTGTATTAAAACCAAAAGATATATATCCAGGGGATATCAAGTTTTTGTAGCCCAACTAATGGAGAAGAAATCAGACAAAAAATGACTGAAAGATATACTAGTAGTTAGAGAATTTCTGGAAGTTTTTCCTGAAATCCTACCCATCCTTCCTCCAGTTCGCCAAGTAGAATTCCAAATCGATTTAATTCCAGGAGCGGCACTAGTAGCCCGAGCACCTTACAGATTAGCTCCTTCAGAATGAGAATTATTCTGTCAACTACAAGAGTATGAAAAACCGAGGTTTTATTTCGATCAATGTACGTCACATTGGGGTCTCTCTATCTTTATTGTTAAAAGAAAGACGAATCTTATCAGAGAATATGTATCGATTACCGGGGTTGGAATTAATTTACTATAATGAAATCGTTACCTATTTACTAGGTGATGTAGATTATTTGACCAGAACTTCAAGGTTCTTCGAGTGTTTACTGAGATTGACTTGAGATTCAGGCTGATCCACCAACTGAGGTTAGGGATGAAGAGATATTCCCAGATTGCTTTGAACATGTATACACAGACACTATGAATTCCAAGTGATGCCATTTGGTTTAACTAACACACCCGCTGTATTCATGAATCTTATAAACAGTGTGTGTAAACCATACTTGGATAAATTTGTGATAGTGTTCATTGATGATATTCTCATCTATTCCCGTAACAAAGAAGAACACTCAAATCATAGAGAATAATACTGGAATTACTCAAAAAGGAGAAAAATTTATATGCCAAGTTCTCCCAAATGTGATTTCATGGATCATTTACCGTGCAAGTTCTGGGTGAGGTTAGTTGATTGACAGTCAAGGAATTCACGTTGACCTCGCCAAGATTGAAGCAGTTAAGAATTGGGCATCTCCTACTATACCCACAGAAGTACGCCAATTCTTAGGACTAGCCGGTTACTATCAGAGATTTATTAAAGATTTTTCAAAGATTGCAAAGTCTCTGACAGAATTAACCCAGAAAAATAAGAAGTATACCTGGGGAGAAAGCAAGATGTCAGCTAGTTCAATGGCTAAAAACAAATATTATAATTGTCGAAGCTCAAATTTAGCATTTACCAGAAGGGAAAAGTCGGATTTTGGCATTTACGTGATTGCATCACATCAAGGTCTGGGAGCAGTGTTAATGTAAAGAGAAAAAGTTATTGCATATGCATCCCGACAACTCAAGCCTCATAAAGAGAACTATACCACATACGACCTCGAATTAGGAGCGGTGGTGTTCACCCTTAAAATTTAGAGACACTATCTGTATGGCACAAAGTGTACTGTGTTCACTAATCATAAAAGTCTTCAGCATATCCTTGATTATAAAGAGTTGAACATGAGACAACGCCGTTGGTTAGAATTGCTCGTTGATTACGATTGTGAGATTCATTACCATCCCGGAAAGGCAAATGTTGTAGCGGATGCCTTAAGCTAGAAGGAACAAATCAACCACTCCGAGTTAGGGGATATTAGTATGAACCTTCACCCAAAATTACACACAAATCCTTCGAAAGACCAAAACTGAGGCGATCAAAGAAGAAAACATCGAAGCTGAGAACCTACGAAGAATGGACAAAGCATTTAAAATACGTCCTGATGGAACCCGAAGTATCAAGAATCGAAGTTGGTTACCACTTTTTGGTAATTTGAGGGATTTATCATGCATATGAATCTATAAAATCGAATTTCCATCACCAGGTTTGACAAGATGTATCAGACTAAAGAAAACTTATTGGTGACCATAACTTGGAAGGCAATCAGTTGAATAGTTGGAAGTATTTACATGCTCTAGAGTTAAAGCAGAATGTCAGAAGCCATTCGGCTTACTGATACAACCAAAGATACCTACATAGAAATGGGAAAGAATAACAATGGACTTTGTTACAAAACTACCTAAAACATCAAGTGGACATGACACAATTTAGGTCATTGTAGACCGCCTTACCAAATTAGCACATTTTATCCCCACCAGAGCGACAGATAATATGGAAACCTTTACAAGGTTATATATAAAGGAAATAGTTTCCCGGCATGGAGTGCCTGATATCCAATCATTTGGATTGTGACAATTCATTTCACATCCAGATTCTGGCAGTCAATGCAGAATGCTTTGGGTACTCAATTAAAATCATGAGGTAGGACTATTCATTCACAAAAGACCGTTGGTCAAAAGTGAAATAACCATCCAAACACTCGAAGATAGCTTTGAGCTGTGTTATAGATTTTTGGGAAAAGGATGGGAAAGACATTACCACTTGTAGGTTGAAATTTTCTTACAATAACATTTACCATTGCCAGATAAAATTAAGGCAGCACCATTCGAGGCAATTTATGGTCGAAAGTGCCAATATCTGTTACTGGCGAAGTGGGAGAATGTCCAACTCACGGGACCAAAAAATAATCCAGAAACACCAAAAAGCATAGTTACAAATCTGACAACGCTTTGCAGAGCACGGCAAAGGCATGGTTATAGGGTGTAGCATAAGAAAGAACAGAGAAATAGTATTATGGCCATTTGTAAGGAGCGGAGGGGGGGGGGCGGAGAGAAAGGAGAATAAGGAAGGGGGAAAATAGGAAAAAATAGGAAATGGGGGAGGGCGAAAGGGTGGGGGGGGGGGAAAGAAACAAACAAATGGGGAAAGGGGACAAAGGAAGGGGGGAGGAAAGAAAGTAAAGGGCTGCGGGGACGGGGGGGGATGGGGAATAAAAAGTTGGGAAAAAATGGGGGGGAGGGAAAATAAAAGAGGGAAAGAAGAAAGGGCACACACACCAACCGGGGAGGCGAGGGAAGAGGAAGGAACAAGGGAGGGTGAAAAAAAGAAAAAGAAAGGGGGGGGGGAGGGAAAAAAAAAGGGAGGGGGGGGCGGGGTTGGCGGGCGGAATGGGTGGGGATTATTTTATTTTAAGTGTGTATTATGTGGATCTTCTTTATTTTCTTGGTGGGGATTAGAGTTTTTCTGGGTTGGAGGGTTTGGGTATGGGTTGCGGGGGGGTGGGGGGTGTGGTTTTAGGGGTTTTTTGGTGTGGGGTTGGGGGTGTTTGCTTTTTTGTGGGTTTTTTTTGAAGTTGGGGGAAGAAGGGGGGTGTTGTTGTTAGGGGGGGGGGTTGTTTATGGTGGGAGTTGGGGGGGGTGGGGGGGGGGGTGTGGGGGGGGTGTCAGGGTGGGGGGGTAGGCTTGTTGGGCGGGGGTGTGTGGATGTGTGGGTTTGTTGGGGTGGGGGCGGGTTGGTACTTGGGGGGGGTTGGGGGGGGGGTAGAAATGGTGGGGGGGGGGGTGTGTTGTTGGTGTTGGGGTGGTTTGGAGGTGTTTTGGGGGGGGGGGCGCGGGGGATGGAGGGCGGGGGAGGGGGGGGGGTGTGTTGGGAGTGTGGTGGGGGGGTGAGGGGTGGGGGCGTGTGGGGTGGGGGGGGTGGGTTGGATGTGGGGGGGGGTCGGGGTTGTGTATGTTGGGGGGGGGTGTGGTTGTCAGTTAGTGGTGTGAATGTGGTTGAGGTTTGATGCTTGGGTGGTTGTGTTTACTGGGTGTGTGGTGGGGGGTGGTGTGGGGGGGGGGGGGGTGAGGGTAAGGTGGGTTGTAGGGGTGGGTTGGAGGGGGGTGTGTGTGGAGAAGTGTGTATGGTGGGGGGTGGGGTGGGGTGGGTGGTTGTGGGGTGTGGGTGGTAAGAGGGGGGGGCGGGGGGGGGGTTTGTTGGGTTGGTGGCGTTGGTTTTATTTTTTGTTGATTTGGGTTGGGTAGTTTTTTTTTTTTTTTTTTTAAATAAGCTTTTATTAAAAATGAGTCTGTTTTAATTTAATTTTTCTTATTTTTTATTTTTAATTTATTTTTTTTTTATATTTTATTTTATTTTTTTATAAAATTTTAAAATTTTTTTTTTTGTTTATTTTATTTATTTTTTTTGTTAAAGTCCAGTGTTTTTTTGAATGTAAAAGTTTCCGAGTTGTATTTTTTGGGATCAGTTTTTTTAGTTGTTTAGTTGTTTCGGGGTACGTGGGGGTCTGGTGGACCCCTTCGATTTAAATAGATCAAAGTAATTTCAGTGGTAGCCTAAATATTATATTTTTTTAACAAAAGTTACAAGAGTTTAAACATGACTCCTTTTTATATTTTAATAATAAATGGTTGTCGAATGTGAAGAAAAACCAAGTCTTTAAAGTTTTGATATCCACGCGACTCGAGTGCTCCCAATGCTCAGCTAGCAATATAATAACCTGAGAAAAAAAAACATGCAAAAATAATGTTATAATAATTAAATGTTGGTGAATTCATAGTTTAAAGTAAAAGCATTATTGAAATAATTCAAGTAAATATTTCAGTAAGAAAAGCAGCGCTACAACATTTCAAAATATTATTTCCAAAATCCAAGTAGTGATTCGATAAATCAAGTAATATTCAGTAGTGGACCACAAGGTTTAAGATCAGCCAAATGTAGGACAGTATTTCATAGTATAATTCAACATTACCGCATGGAGCTCATGACACCGAAACCTTGACAATAACGCATATCAAATGCGAATACATTTGCCTCAGTACTAGGTATTATTGCCTCATACCTACGATTTTCAATACACATCGCCCGTTAAAAAGGTGCTCGAAAGAATTCGATTCAGACCTCAGACGAGGTTGTCAAACCTAATAGATCTATCAAATGTACTAGCGTTCGCCCCTACTGGGCAATTAACAGTTCATGAAATTAGGGACTTTGGCAATAGAGACTCATGCAGATAATTTCATAATAGGGTCAGACATACCCTTTAAGCACTTGTGTTCCATTAGTAAAACAAATAATGTGTCCAAAACACACGGTTTCATAAATAGATAATCAATGATCTTAATCATGTAGTAAGCAAATCAAGCTTTAATAAAATCAGTAGTAAACAACCATGTATCAAACATGTATTAGAAATCATGTGGTAGGAAAGTAAAAGCTTTAGTAAAAACATTCATGTAGCGCTCATGTAGTAGAAATCAATAAGTTTACTAGTAAAACGAGCATGTATTCTCACCCCGAAAATAGTTATGAAAACCATTAAAGTAGAAAAGGTGGGGCTATGAACTCACCGTAAGTGGATGATCGAAGAGAAACCAACAAAGAGAAGATGACTCCAAATATTAGTCGAGACCTATAAAGCAAGTCGCGACTTAGAATGATACATCATATCATTATAATAGAATAGTTATATAATACTAGTTAATAAAATCCGAAACAAGGAACAATATTGCACCGAGATTAAACCAAAGTGTTTTTAAGAAGTCAATTGATGCCTAGGTTGGGGTAAAACTAAAATAAACATCTACTAAGTCTCGCCCCTTAATTCATATCTCAATTGAATGTGGTCATACTTTCCATTTTTCCAATCCTAGACGTAAAAGTTAATTTTCTGATTTTAGTCATTTTCAAGAGAGCATAAATCCTAAACCATAAAAGATATAGACATGAGGCTTTCACCCCTAGAAATGCCTTGAAGTCTACTTTCCAAAACATGAAGCTTCATATTCCAATTGTTTACCAATTTTTAGAAAAGGACAATTTACTATCTCTAACTCAAAATAGAAAAATTCCTTTTGCAGAATTTAGCCATGATCACCAGACCATATCTCTCATTCTATAAAAGATATAAAGGTGAGGTTTTCACCTCTAGAAAACCACATGAATCTAGTTTTCAAAACATTAAGCCAATCATTCAACACCTTTACCAATCAACGGGAATTCAACTTTTACTAACCGAAGGTCAAACCAGATTATTAACTGAATTTCTTAGTTTTGCCGTTTTAGTCATAAATCCTAAACTAAAATAGCAATGAGTGTGAGTCCAAATTCTGGACCTTCTATAAGATGTCTAGAATTGATCCAAGCTTTAAAACCTAAACTTTTAGTTCAAAAACTCTGACATTAACATGCTTTCTAATCAAAGGTCCAGAATTGACCCATGTTCGTATTTTGACCATAACTCTCCCATACGGAGGAATTGGATGAGCATCCAACTATATCATGATGCCAAGACCTATATCTATTCACCCATAATATTATCTCACAGGCTCCAGGCCAAAATTTTGGAGAACAAGCTCCGTTTACCTGCTGTCCCAAAATAGTCTACTAAATCCTATTCTAAATCTATCCATAACACCTCTAAATCCTCAATTAATTCATCACAAGGCCACTAATCATCAAAGTAAACTATCTAATAATTTTTTTTTCCTCACTTACACCAATTAATCAAGATCATCCATAATCAATGCTTGCATGATCATAAAAATCAAGCATCAAGCACATGCATTAACTAGAAAATCAAAACAATAAAAAGGTGTTTGAGGAAGAACTTTTAACATACAATGAGATGTTTTAAAAGATCAAACACAACCCTAGAGGGTGTTATGTTGGGCTTCCAATATCACCAAAGTGAAACAAAAGCAAACCTTAACTTCTTCCTATCCCAATCTTGCTCAATATTACTTCTTATCAAACCCTAACCATCTTGTAACCTCCAAACAAGTAAAAACCCTAAAATCTTCAAGATCTTCAAAAATCACTACTTCTCAAACACATGCATGATTGAGTTTTATAGATGAGGGATAATTAGGGTTTATTATTGTAGTGATTTAGGGTTGATTGGAGTAGATTTTGTGGAGTTTTGAGAATGAAAATGGTGGATTTAGGTTTGTTTGTATCAAACCAAAGAGAAGAGCAGAAAGAGGTTATAATTTTTTTTGTTTTTGTTTTTGAAACTTTGTGTGTCGTTTGGAGATATAAGGGGGAGTAGGGGATTTGAAGTTGGGCCTCTTTCTTGGATTGGTAGCTTAGTGGATCAAATAAAAAAAATAAAAAAATAGAAGAGTGGGCTTTGTAAAATAAATTTTGTAAGGGTGTGTGTATGTGGGTTGTTTGGGCCGGCGTAGAAAGGAGAGAAGGGGGAGGGGATTGGGCTAATTGTTGATAATAAACTCGACTTATACTAGTTTAGTCTCGGGCCCAATTACTAATTCTAATCCGATACTTTCTCTTAAATCGTGGTTTTCGTCTTGGGTGCAATTTAAAACACAAGAAAGATAAATATTATAAAAACAAAATAATTAGGCACTCAAAGCCCTAATATGGAGTCGTTGGTTTCTCGATTATAAAAACGAATAATTCAAATTGTAAGATTCGCGAGGGTTTTAAAATTAACGATTTTAATAAAAATCGATTAAGAAAGTGAAATGAATGATTAAAATTTAAGATTTATTTATAAATTTAAATTAAGTAGTGACCTTAATTACGGGGTTTTACAATAAAGATGATGCATCAACTAGCTTTTCAGTTCACTCATTTCACTAGTAAAAATCATAAAACCTCTCTTTCTCTCCCACATAACCCACGACTCAAAAAGCCATAGCAAAATTCCCATTGTTTTCCATTTTATTGATATTACAAATAATCTAGTGTGTTCAAGGTTAATATCTAAGGTGTTCCAAGGTGTTTTCAAGTTTGGGTTTCATGATTTAAGTTAGGGTTTCAAGAATTTCAAGTTGGGTATTTGATAAGGTTTTGGGTTAAAATCAAAGACTATGATTTCATTTGATCATAAGCTTTGTAAGCATTCTACATCTACTCTTTTTGATTTTCATACATATTGATTTTTGTTCTTGCATATTTCTATACTTACATAATGTATTTACATACATGAACACTAAGATTATTAAGTTATATCACCAACTAGTAGACTTTTATAAATATTTGCAAAGAAATCAAGAACAACAATAACTTATATGATTATTAGGCATATTATTAAGTTTATTATTCATAAAATAGCTTAAACACTTTTGTTGGGAATTAGATTGATTTGATGATACAAAACAATGATACAAAATAATGAAACAAGAATGAAACAAAAGGAAAACAAAAGGATCAAAGTCTACATTATGGAATTCTACAAGATGTAGGAGTACATGAAGATTTTAAAAGATTTGGTCAAAGATAAGAAGATAAATATTAGGAAGATTTATTTCCTAATTTAATTAGTTTTCCTTGTAAGTCTTATGGACTCTATTATATAAAGAGATCCATAGACATTGTTTTAGGTGTGTTAGTTTGTGTAAACACCAGAAAAACACGTGTGTGTGTATCCTATAGGAAGATGTAGACGTCTAATGGTTTTAGCCTCAAGGATCGTTGAATCCTGTTATAGTTAGATAACCGTTCTACATTGATCAAGTAGAATTGGGGCTTGTAGTGAATGATAATGAAGAAAACCTTGTTAGAATAATATTGTTCTTTATGTTAATTCCGCTATACATATGTTATGATCATTGTTATTGTTAATCCTAGATGAGATCTAAACAATTTCAAGTTATAAACGATCTAAGGAGTTTTAACAAACTCCACAATTGGTATCAGAGCCATGTAGCTCTTGATCTAGGATTCTAACGAGGCTTTTGTTGTTGAACAAGTAAAGGAAAAAGGGTGTCAAATTTCAATTATTGGTTTTAGGTCAAAATCAGTGAAACTATGGTTTTTACAAAACCCTAATTTGGTATTGTATCAAGATCTAATTCATTGATGTTTGTTGTGCGACATGACAAGGGTTTACGCCAAACCCCAATTCTGGATTCGACAAGGGCAGCAAGCATGATTTCAAACTCCACAAGAAGGCGTCTAACAGATTGGAGTTGAGTGACAAGGTATAAACTCTAAAACCCTAATTTAGTTAGAATTTCTAACTTATGCGTGACACGATGTTAAGGGTTTTTACAAAACCCTAATAAGGGTGTGAATCGATCAATGGAAGCACATCATGATAAAGCAGCTAAGTAAGGGTTTCGAATAATGGAACTCCACCCACTGATTTAATCGTTAAGGAATAACTCTACTTTCAATAGGACGGGTAAGGCTACTGGCAATAGGACATGAATGTGATTGTGGTTACTTCTACTCTGTCGAGTAATAAGAGTAACTCTATTGTTGGAGAGGGGTTTGGGACTGAGGTTACTGGTTCTAATATGAGTTGTGCTAATAATCAAAGTAACATTACTGTTATCTTTATTACTTATTTTGTGATGCTCGTAAACCCTAATGTACACTTACACTGCCAAGTATATCTTAATACTACTCTTATAGTTTATGCTGTTATAACAAGTATACATTTCTGCTGCTAAGCAAACAAAGAGAACAGTAGTAATTGGATAGTGCTGCTCAAATACAACTTAATGCTGCCAACTGCTGTTTGTTATTCATTCATCATTAAGGAAATTTTAAAATGGTGATTCGATCTAGCCAACTTGGGTTCTGGTATGGTTACATACTCATGCTCTTTTATTGTGTTCTAATTCTCCTGGATCAAGTTCTATGAATGATGGTTAAGTGCACATAATTAATGTTGAATCATGGATGGTGACTATGATTTGTAATGCCAAGTATTCAAGGACAGTAGTAATCGACTTACAACTGTCAAGGTTTGAAAAGTTTGTGTTGCCGTTGAAACTTAGTGCTGCTAGCATTGGGATTAAAGGAAAGTTAATATTGCTCGAAGAAGTTTCAACTGCTAGGCTTATCCGATATCGGACAAAGCACGATTTTGGTTCTCGAAGATCTCGGACAACACGCAGATTGAATTTTGGTTTCTATTATTTAGATCTCTTTCGGATTGGATTAAGATTCACTTAAATCGTTAAATGGCTAGTTTTAGGATTATTTGAAGAATTGATTACGGAGATGATTGTTTGTCACTTATTTGACGATGAAGTGGAATTACTTGGGTACGTGTTCTTATCATATCTTAAAAGTTATCTGGCAAACTTTTAAAGATAACTTGTTTGTGTTTATATGGTGTTGATGAAGACTTGCAAAATCTAGCAATGTGTGATTTCTCTTATGGTGCTCAATGCGCACATTTGCTATCACTTAAAGGAGTTACGTTGTAGTGCTCAATGTCTCATTGAAGATGAGGATTTTGTTAAGAGATTAAGGTCTACTCATAATCAGCAGTATGAGTTTGGAGTTGCATGGATAGTACAAGACATAAGACATAAGTTTGGGTTATTCTACTTCTACATCAAGTTTGTTATACTAAGTTTTCTCTATCAGTAATCATTACAAAAGGCCTACAGAATTTGAAGATTCAAGAGATGGTTAAAACATTGGTTTCAGGGGAAGCTTATTGACAAAGTGTTTAACCATCAGGATATATTCATGCACCACTTGAGGGGAAGGTTTTCTTACTACTGCTGAGTCATTATTACTACTGCTAGTTTAAGTTTCCACTGCTTAAATTCATTATTCTTATTATGCGTCATGGAGGGTAATTTGATACATTGGAAAGCTTGGATTAGAAGTGTGATATATGGTTTGTAGTTGTAAAGATCCAAGTTGCATATCTTCACAAGACCCCTATTTAGATTATTACAAAAAGGGGAAGAAGATTACAGAGATATGATTTGCAACTTATTAAATATGGTGGCATTGAGATTTCGATTGAAGGGGAAGATTGTTTCATTCATGGAAGATCAAGATGTTAGTTTTGTAATCATCAAATAAGGGAAGATTGTTGGGAATTATATTGATTTGATGATACAAAACAATGATACAAAACAATGAAACAAAAGGAAAACAAAAGGATCAAAGTTGACATTATGGAATTCTACAAGATGTAGGAGTACATGAAGATTTTTAAATAATTAGTCAAAGATATGAAGATAAATATTAGGAAGATTTGTTTTCTAATACAATTAGTTTTCCTTGTAAGTCTTATGGACTCTATTATATAAAGAGATCCATAGACATTATTATAGGTGTGTCAGTTTGTGTAAAAACTAGAAAAACATGTGTGTGTGTGTGTGTGTGTGTGTGTATCCTATAGGAAGATGTAAACATCTAATGGTTTTAGCCTCAATGATCTTTGATTCCTGTTATAGTTAGATAACCGTTATACATTGATCAAGTAGAATTGGGGCTTGTAGTAAATGATAATGAAGAAAAACCTTGTTAGAATAACATTGTTCTTTATGTTAATTCCGCTATACATATGTTATGATCATTGTTATTGTTAATCCTAGATGAGATCTAAACAATCTCGAGTTATAAACGATCTAAGGAGTTTTAACAAACTCCACAACTTTTACAAATTATTTCATGTTATCTTATTATGATGAAGTGTTGGATGGGATTAGGTTAGTTTGGATGTGTTGATTGTGAAGGAGGTTGAAGTGGTTAGATTAGAGGTTGTCGTTTTATAAAAATAAGGTTAAAATTATAATTTTAAAGTGTGTAAAATGCCCGTTAGGACAGCAGGTTTGCAACATTTAGTTACGGATTTTTTGACAAGTTAAAACCTTAAAATGTGTTAGTACGTATCAATACGATTCTGTGCATATAAAGAACTCGAAAAACAGATGTAAAATGAAGAAGTTATGGTCAAAACTAGATTTGAAACAATACTGACAACTAAATACATTTTGACAGCTTTTATAAAAATATAGGGTTTGATCAGTTTTCATTTTGTGTTTTTGAGGCCTTTTGTGTCCGAACCGGCTTAAGTATAAAACTAGAATGTTGTCCGGAATGATGTTTCAGTAAAAGAAAGCTTGTTTTTGAAGCTTAAAAGTGTAATATGAGTGAGTTAATCTTTATTAAAACTAGACAACTTTTATACAAAATTTCCTACACACTTTTTCCTAACATGAATAGTAAAACAGTGTTTTCGGACTTTGGTCCGTTTAGACTATAAAAACCTTAGGAAATAATTTAACATCACTTATATAATATTTATACACATTTTAAACTTTATAAATATTATTTTATGAATTAACTAGACTATATATATATTGTCGTGGTAAAAATAATAAAAGTGGTAAACTCAACGAAACTATTATTTTGATTTATAAGCTAAGTCTAAAACTATTAGGTGTTGATATAACAAGATAAAACATAGTGCATTGTCTATATTTTCATACGGTATTCTAAATCGACTTATAATTAAATAGGTTGCATACCGGTCCTTTGTAACGACATTCCTAGTTGATTTATCTAGAAATCAAGTCCATCACTTGAGGTGAGTTTCATGACCCCTATTTTACTTCATTTAAATATTTTGGGGGAGAATACATGCTCATTTACAAACTTGTTTACATACACGTTTTCATACGCATTTACAAACTCGTTTACATACTCGTTTACATACCCGTTTATGTACTCGTTTTCATACTCATTTACATACTCAATTACAAACTTGTTTACAATTACTTTACAAATCTCAGGGTGAGATACATGACATAGGACACAGGTACACTACTTTTCAATTCTTACAATGATTACAGATTTTGCTTAAGTAGAGATAAACCACTATGCCCACTATCATGAACTGTTAATTACTTTGTGTAAGCGCGTGTGTTGTAAATAGATCTATTAGGATTGACATCCCCGTCTAGGATTGGTGCCAAACATGGCCAACTTGCTGGATATCCATGTCGGATTCGACACTTGAACACTTACTTTGAATTTTCTGAAATTGATTGGCATCATTGGGACACATTAATTGCCTCAAATTGATTGCACATATACTTTTTTACGTTATTTAATGAACATAAAGCATAGTGACATCGTAATTAATACTCTGAATATTAGGGTATACTATGGCATAACATATATTAAAATCATGTGTCAACAATTATACTACATAAACCCTATGAACTCACCAACTTTATGGTTAACACTTTTAGGCCAATGTATTTTTTCTCTAAAGTGACTAAGGTTGCTATGCGTTCTGATGTGCATTGGAGTCTAAACTTTCCAAGATTTCATTCATGGATTCGACTTGCATTCAAACTATCAATCGTGTTGTCATTATTTTTCATTCTTTCAATCTTGATGCAACTTTGGGACAAATGGTAGAATACTAGTGTTACAATGAAAATCAACGAGATTATCTTTTAAACGACCCATTTAGACGTCGTTCTCTTGTATCTTGTGCTATTGTATTATGAAGTAACGCCTCCGGTTACCTTTCCGCTGCCACATATTTTGGGGGTGTTATAGATTGGTATCTAGAACCAAGGTTATAGAGAACTAGGTTGTATATTTTACCTAGACTATAACCGTTTTCACAAACATTGCATCACATAAAACATTTTCATGTGCATACACTACTTGTTTACATTACTTGCTTACAAGATTTATATACGTTTTTACCTTCCCTTGCGTATATTTTACACTTGCCTTATATAAAAGTTATTTATATAAATACTAGGAATTTTCCAAAGACATTGTGAATGACACGATGGTCTTTAAAACTTTTCATGACTTTACATAATACCATTTTACATAACATTGAAACTTGTCACAGTCCGCCGATCCTGCTAGTTACCTTATCATTTAACTCTTAGTTGAACACCCACCTCATACTGTTAAAACACCTACGCCATCTTGTAACCCATCGCCTAGAAGCATACCTATTAATTCGAGAACGACTATAACCTGTCACCTCATAACATTTCATCTTTGGATCACGACTTTTGGAATCTGACTTATTTTATTTTCTTTTACTCCGTTCAATTTTAATGAAAATACCGACGATAAGACAAAGAATGAGTTCCGCGAAGAATGAGCGGATTGTAGCCCAACGAGTTAATAATGCTATTGAGATTAATGCTTAAGGAGAGACCTTCTCATCTTGCATAGTGAAACCTAAGTTGGAACTACCTTAGATTCTATTTCCTATAAGAATTTGCGTCGTACTTCCTTTTAAATTTTCATGGCACTATGTGGATGATTTTAAATTATCTATCAAACTTATGTGTCATAAAAACTTCATCGATTTTACTTTAACTCTTTATTTATTTATGCCGGCCAACCTTAAACTATTATAGCCCTTTAAACATTTTTACAACCACTTTATAAATCATTTCACTACCACGTGATAAGCTATTTTACTAATCATTAATAATGATCTAATTGTAGTCAAATGAATTAACATTTTAAACTATTCAACAATCACCTTACAAACTATTTCTACTATCGTTGATAAACTGTCTTACTATCACTAATAAGTTATCTTACTATTGGTTAATAAACCATCATTTTATAAACTATTTCGCTATCGCTTTAAAAGTCTATTTCACTATTATAATAAACTATTCTACCATTATCTAGTAAACTACCATATTATAAACTATTTTCCCACCATCATATAAACTATTTTGCTATTACCTAATAACCTATCCTATTGTTATCATGTAAACTATTTTACCATTCACCTTATAAACTATTTTGCTATCACTTATAAACTATATCGTTGTTATTCTATAAACTAAATTACTATAATGCTACAAACTATCCTTCCATAAACTTATAAACTATTTTCTTGACAACTTATCTACTACCTTACAATCATCTCGAAAATCACGTTTCTACCACCTTATGAATCACTCTGTTTTTATTTTACGAAACTATTTTGTTTGCATCATCTAAATTATTTTACTATCACCCCATAAACTTTTTAACTATCATCTTATAAACCATCTTACGGTTATCTCGAAAACCATTTTGTTGTCATATAAACTACCTTGTTTCCATTTTGTGAATTAATTTATCACACTATAAAACTATTTTGATACTGCTTTATGCATAACGTTAATTTGACGAAAATGAGCATTGCGTCGTTAGTCCTCAATTATACATAGCCTGATCACCTATGTCTAATACAGGAAGAACCATGTCATGCTGAGAATGGTCACCTTATAACTTTTTTCAAAACCCATTTTTGACTTATATCCCTGAAAAACAAAGCTTTGTGTGCGTATTCATAAAATGTGTCTGTTACGGGAAACTGAATTAGAAATCATAGTAACTAAGTAAACCTTTACACCACCTTACTACATAGATTCCACATCATCTTACACTAAATCCTATGTCAAAAAGTTGAGATGCATTGCTAGTCACCCTAGGACAATCCGCCAATGAGCTTACTCGTCATTAAGGAAATTGATAACATCAAATATTTATTACTTTTTAGTGTTAAATTACCCCCTATATTACTTGCAAATATTTCATTAATGCTTGAAAACGAGATATTTTCTATCATTTTGTAGTTTTCAGATGAAATGCAAGAAAATAACAAGAAACAAAGGAAAAAGGACTAAAAGTACAAATATTCGTGGATTCTTAGAAGAAGATACGACGTAACAGATTTGGAAGGTTATGTCGTATAAAGACGTGTAATTCAGGAGAAGATTACGGTGTAACCACATATATGGTTGCGCCGTAACCATTATTATGGAATGAAATCTTGATCAAGTTAAGATTACGACGTAACACCCCTTATGATTGCGCCTTAACATTGAAGATCTTGACATATGGAAAGTGTATCAAGATTTTACAGCGTAACACCCTTATGGTTACGCCGTAACCATGAAGATCTTGAATTATGGAAAGAAATCAAGAAGTTTACGGCGTAACACCTGATATAGTTACGCGGTAACATAATTATGCCTTATATTTGGAATGTTGTGTATTGAAGGTTACGGCGTAACACCTATATTGGTTACACCATAACAAGTTTGAAACCTATAAATAGAGGCCTCATTCAGTCATTCCGACATCACTTCCTCCACAACCAATTGAAGAGGCGACAAAGGCTTCCAACCTTCAAAGAATTCCACCTAGAGTCCAAGGCAGATCACACTTTACTTACTTTTCGTATTTAATCATTCAAATAAGAATATTGTAAGAATTATGAGCTTTCAATCTATGATTACTTCTATTTCTTGTTGTGTTTCCATTACCATGAGCGGCTAAGCACTTAAAGTGTTGGCCTAGTTATGTAGTTACTATTCTTATTGTAACATTTCGTATTTTCAGGTCATTTTATGACATCATTTATTTCGTCATTATTTTACTATTTATTTTTTTTAGTCTCGTGCGCGTTTACTTTTAATTCTTATTACATAATTAAATCGCGGAAACTAAATTTTTTTTATTGTGCGACGTGTAGTGTGGATACACGTAGAGGTAACTTATCTTAGTAACTCGTAGTGGTATTTGGTTCGTACGTTATTACACACGTGCGTGTACTCGAAGTGTCTTCGATTTGACACTAGCTTGGTTGCTAGAGGTATGTTTCCTTATTTATGTTTTTTGTGTTAAATATACATGCTATATGTGACCTATATCCGCTGCGTAGCTCGTTTAATATTAATGTAATATTAGGTTATTTATATAACGATTTCCAACAGTGGTATCACGAGCCATCTCATACAGCGTTGTAATTTCATAAAAATATGTAAAAATATGTAAAAATGTCGCATATATGTATTATTTTCTTACCTTTTATGTGAAAAGTATTTTCGAAAATTATTTAGAGAAATAATACTTGCCCTAATTTGTCACATAAATATGGAAATAAAAATATGGACATATTTTTACAAGATATCTAATTCGCGTATTACATTGTTATTTGCGTTTTAGATTTAATATATATCGTTGCTTTTTTATCTAGTAATAAATTGTCAACCATGGCTTACGTGCATGTCAACCATGGTTATGAAGCTTAATATATGTTACATGCATGCGTATTCTATATGGTGTGCATAAGATCATTACGTGAATTAATTGACTAATTTCTAAAGTAGGGAAGACCTTAGTTGAATTAATGTTTTAATTGCGTAAATAATTCTTGTTTAGTATGATTAAATTTGGTAAATATGTTTTGCATATTTATATTGTGGCGTCTTATCTTTATAAAATGCAAAATGATTTTCAAAATTAATATGAACTAAAAGCACATGATTAAAATGTTTATTGTATGTATATTGATATGTACACTTTGTTAAATCATAGGCTATATACGTAAATTTATAGTTTCTTGCAACGTTCTATAACGCATGGGTTTAGTGGTTTCCGAAAGGGAACCCGCGACAGAACAACGCAATAATAAATAATTTTACATAAACAGTTTTAACAATATTTCAAGTAAATCGTTACTATGGTTTATTTATTTCCCGAGGGGAATTAACCTTATCGGTAGTAAGATCACTTATACTTGGAAATGTTGTAAACAAGACAACCCTAATTTTATAAATGTTATGTGATTTATAAATTGTAAGGATTTCTATTTATAGGAAGTTTTTAAAACGAAAATGAAAATGTTTTAAAAATAACTAGTGTTATAAGGTTGTATGCTTGCTTCCTTATACAAAAAATTTGGTAACATTGTTTTTATCAAATTCTACCATTAAAATTAAGTCATTTTCCATTCAAGTATGAAACCACTTGAGTTGTATTTTTACTCTAAACAGTTTTAGGTAAATTTGCAAAACAAGGTAATATAACAATCGTATGGTCAGACCTGAGACTGTAAAACTACTAATTTTGTATTGGACGACTTATATTGAGTATGGTTGTTCAGAACTTCGACCCAAGGCATAAGAGGGGGTTAAACATGCTACTTGTTATTGTAATTCTGGATTATGATGCCTTGTGCCCCATACAAGCTAAGAGTTGCACATGTTGGCAATTATCACACGCTGATTACCTTTTAAGTTTACCATTTCTAGTAGATCTGTTACATTAATGGTAGAAAGTTAAATTGGATCTTAGACTCTTGATAATATTAATTGTTTATTTTTTTATAAACATGGGTAGTTAATTTTATAAGAGATTATTATCGAAAATACTAATATTTTCTGAATTTTGATAGTTTTTGTAGACGGTGTTGCTGCCCAAAACACACACAATTCGGACTATCAGGTCAATTTCCTGCGGTGTGTGTGAACATTACTGGACCAAAACTTACAACTGGTAACGAAACTTAAGAATTTTTCTTAAGGTTTTGAAGGAAACTAGCTCATTTTGGAACAGCCTTGATCCCTATTCCTTTACTTAGTTGCGCCTCTCAAGCCAGTGTGTGTAATTTACATATGAATAGTATTATAGGTGCGCAAAATGAGGTGCCATGTCTTATGCTTGGCAGTATATCTCCTGATCTTCAGAGGGCACTGGAAAACTACAAGGCGTATGGTATGATCCAAGAACTAAAAACTATGTTCGAGGAACAAGCTAAACATGAACTGTTTGAAACAGTCAAAGCATTACACGCTTGTAAACAGGAGGAAGATCAGTCAGTAAGCTCATATCTCTTGAAGATGAAGAGCTACTTGGACACACTGGAACGCCTAGGCTATGCTATGCCAAATGAACTTGGTGTGAGTCTTATTTTGAATTCTCTCAACAAGAACTATGATCAGTTCGTTCGAAACTATAACATGCATAGCATAGGGAAGACGATAGCTGAATTGCATGCTATGCTAAAACTCCATGAGAAAGGTATTCCAAAGAAGGCTGAACTCCCGCTGTGTTAGCAATACGGGAGGGTAAGATCCAGAAGGACAAGAAGAAACCGCAAGGGGAAAAGGGTAAGGACAAGGGAAAGAATAAGCTTGCTTATGCTCCCAAGCCCAAGATCCCACCACCGTCTAAGAGAGATAATATGTCAAAGGAATTTGTCTGCCACCACTGCAAGGAGGTAGGTCATTGGAAGAGGAATTATCCGTCTTACAAAGCTGAGTTGAAAAAGAGAAAGAATGCTAGCATTGCTAGTACTTCAGGTATCTTCACTATATAACTCTATGCTTTTCCTAATAAGACTTGGGTATATGATACGGGTTATGGTACTCATATCTGTAATACTTCGCAGGGTCTTAGAGGAAGCAGGAAGTTGAAACATGGAGCTTTAAGTCTGTACGTGGGGAATGGAATGCGTGCAGCCGTTGAAGCTATTGGAAGTTTTAATTTAGTTCTTCCTAGTGGTTTAATAATTGTATTAGACAACTGTCATTTTGCACCTACTATTACTAGGGGTGTTGTTTTAATTTCCTGTTTTGTTAACAACGGTTATATTCATACATTTACAAATTATGGTAATTCTGTTTCGAAAAATAATGTGTTTTATTTTAATGCAATTTCACGTGATGGTATTTATGAAATAGATATGCATAATCTTTATCCAAATGTTAGTTCTATGTTTAATGTTAGCAACAAAAGAGCCAAACATGTGTTGGAGTCTTCTTATCTATGGCATTATCGTCTTGGTCATATAAACAAGAAACGCGTGGACAAGCTTTAGCGTGATGGGATCTTACAACTCACTCACGATAAATCACTTGAGAAATGCAAGTCTTGTATATTTGGGAAGATGGCACGCAAGCCTTTTCCACATCAAGTGGAAATAGCTAAGGACCTATTAGGGCTTATACACACTGATGTATGTGGCCCTTTTAGAACTGTGTCAAGAGAGGGTGCTAGTTACTTCATCACCTTTACAGATGATTTCAGCCATTATGGTTATGTTTACTTGATGAAACATAAACATGAGGTATTTGAAACATTTAAGGTCTTTCAAAATGAAGTTAAAAATCAACTCGGTAAAAAGATAAAGGTTATTCGATCCGATCGAGGAGGCGAATACCTGAGTCATGAGTTTGTTAATCACATGAAAAGTTGTGGTATTGTATCCCAACTTACTCTACGTTATACACCACAACATAACAGGGTGTCTGAGAGGAGGAATCGGACTTTACTTGATATGGTTCGATCCATGATGAATCTAACAACTCTGCCAAAATCCTTTTGGGGATATTCTCTTGAGTCTGTTGTTCGCATTCTCAATATGGTTCCAACCAAGAAGGTTGAAATGACGCCTTATGAAATATGGCATGGGAAAGCTCCCAAGTTGTCCTACTTAAGGGTTTGGGGTTGTGAGGCACTTGTAAAATGAGACACGTCTGACAAACTTAATCCTAGATCCATTAAGTGTATCTTTGTAGGATACCCAAAGGAAACGATGGGTTACTATAACACCCCCAAATAGGGTCGCAGCGGAATAATGTGTCCGGGAGCGTTACTTCATAGATCAATAGCACAAGATATGAGAACGACCTCTAAAAGAGTCGTTTAAAATAAGAGACATTGGAGTTATTGAAATTGTTTAATACAAAGCACAATGGCTTAAATTGTTCAACATTTGATAACAAAGATTTTAGATCATAACAATTATCCCAAGATGTAATGACTCCAAATCTTTTATGCATGACTCCACAAAAGACTATCCCCAATGTATCCTTAGCATCCCGTGCTTCTTCATTACCTGAGAAACATGCTTAAAATTTCATCATAAAAAGTAGGTTGAATATCATAGGTTTATTGTAATAAAATGTAGCACGCGAAGATGTCAAGTGTTGAGAATGCAACAGATGCAAACATCACAAATGTAATTACATTTCCCTAAGCCCATGACACCGAAGCTCGACAAGTATGAATTGCAATATAAATTGCCTACATTGTCCGTGATGATGTTCTAACCCGCAACATCCGAATCCGACATGGTATATGTCCGTTGTCCGGTAAACCAGCATAGTGAGCGCTACTCACCCAAACGGGGATGTCAATCCTAAATAGATCTATTTATAACATTCGCGCTCACACAAAGTAACTGACAGTTCATGATAATGGGCTCAGAGGGTTATCGCTACTTAGGCAAACACGTTAATTCTGTTAAAATGTACACTTGCGTCCAATTTATAAAACAATGCATGTTTCTCACCCCAAAAGTTGTAAATCATTGATATAGTAAAACATGAGGCTAGGAACTCACCTTAGTGAATAAACTAGAGTATATGAATCAAGTGAATGGAAACATCACGGATAAGACCGAATGCAACCTAAGTTATTATAGGTCATGTAAGTACCATGTACTTTGAATAACCAATACCACATATAATCCTATATAGTTACCTCACCACCTAAAAGTGTTTGTTTAATTTATCAAATTAATTTAATTTGTACTTGTAAAATAAATGTCCTTATATTTGCAATTGTAAAATGATATACTTGTCTAACAATTTGTTATTTGCCAAAAACACTTGATGTATTATTTATATAATTTCATTATATAAATAATTTAATTGTTTGAGAAAATAATATTTATAAAGTTAGATACATTTATAAATATTACTTTTAGTAAAACGTCATATCTTTATCGTTTAATCCCGTTTTTAACGTTCTTTTATATGTTGGATTCGTACTTGAAACGTCTAATTCAATTTTAAAATTTATTATATGGTGTAAGTTACTGTTTAATGAACGATAACAGTAGTGAAAGTTTATAAAATACTTTTTTATAATTTAATATTGAAATCGTATTTTAAATTGTATCTCATTAGTTTGTTGCTCTGTTTTTAGTGATTTCTTATGTCCAGTCTTACATAATTTAAAAGCTCTATTTAGAAAATAAATTTACCAACAGTTCATTGTGAACAGTGACATATTTTTATAAATTTACTTTTATAAAAATACTTTTTAACTTAAACTTGTAAATAATGTATCTTCTTTGTTATAAATCCATTCTTAATGTACTTTATAGTTTTAAAATCCTCATAAGTTGTATTTTATCAGAAAAATAAGTTCACATTTTATCAGATTCGAAATTCTTATAGTTTTTTTATAAAAATACTTTTATAAAGTTACTTTTACATATTTAATCACTTAAAACATGTAAAATCCATAACTAATTCATTATCCATTGTTTCTTCAAGTTTCTTATATTTTTGGAATCACAAAAATATGTACTTTTAAAGAAAAATATAAAGTATTCTGCTCAGGTTCGAATTTTTATAGTTTTTATAAAAACACTTTTTACTCATAATCTTGTAAACACCATATCTCCTTCGTTATAATTCAGATTCTCAAGTTCTTTATATGCTTACGATCCTCATGAGAAGTACTATTTTTATAAAATATAAAATAATTATTATATGGTTCGAATGAACAGTAACATTTAAAAGTTTAATTAACTTGTTTTATACACTTTTAAACTTAATAAAGTTACCACAAGTCTTCTAATTTATAAATTAACATCCATGGTATATAAATTAAGTCCTCTACATCGTGTTCATCATAATAAGTCCATATTGTCCAAAAAGATTGTCCAACATATTTATTTATTTAACTAAACTTTATAAATAAATAAATAATCATAACTTGACAAATAATTATATAAACTTTCCATTGCTTGTAAATCCTTGTTTTAAACATATTAACATGTTTTAAACATCATCTTATTCACAAATAAAATGTAATTCGTGTGTGTATGTACATGGTTTCAATGAATATCCCTGGATCGAAAATCTTGTTTCTAGTTCCGGAAGGAAAAGAAACTACAAGGTCGGATCCGAGGGAATCACTAGAAAGAGTGAAATCCGAATCCAGATGAAGGGTGGGATGGGTGGGTAAAACATTAGGCACATGAACTCTTGGTTCTCTTGTTGGATTATCAAAAATATCCTCCACCACATCCATAGTGAAATCCCCCGAATCGGGTTCACTATCAAGGTGAAACGAATCATACTCGGGAAGAGAAATATCAGCATGAGTAGTGGTACTGCCACTACTCGTCTCTTTCGTATGATCGTCAAGAAAATTAAAAGTCTCGAATTGGGGTAAAGAATTATCAAAAGTGTTGGTCTCCTCCAAGAAAAAGTTAGAAGATGTGGAGGGAGACTTAGTTACAAAATCAGAAGATGGAGTGGGATTATCTTTTAATGCTTCGATCTTAGCAATAAGAAGATTGACCTTCAACAATTTTTCACGAAGAATATCGTCCTTGATTGTAAGAAGAATATCGGTATCAATCTCTCCATCTTCTTGGACAACATTCCCTACCACCTCTAAGCTGACGAGCTCAGGATCGGGAGGCAATGCATCGACATAATCGATGTCTTCACTGTAGGGAGAATCGTCATCACTCGAAGAATAATCATTGTTGGAATCGATGACAGTTTCAGAATCATCTTTAAGAGTTTCCGGAGGGCGAGGAAAAGAGTTATCATACATCAAATTTTCAATAAAACGGATATCTCCCTTCGGATCAAAGTCGGCTTCAACAATTCCTGGTGGAATTGGAGCGATAAGAGCGAGTTCACCGGCGAACTCCTCGAGAAGGAAATCAATCTTAGGAGAAGATATCACGTTATCATGATTAAGCACGAATTCAATTAGACTAGATTCGGCATTAAAATGATCATTAGCATTTCCCGATGGAATTGAAATGATATCATCTAACACCTCATCCTTTTTTGGAGAAGAATCATCACAAACGGGCAAATCACATTCACTTTCGGATATACCATCAGACTCACTTGGGGTATGGACAAGGTCCTCAACACTATACTTTATTAATTCGTCCGATTCTGGTTCCGGAATAGTGTCAAGATGCTTATCCTCCATTATAAGAGAGTCCAATTTTGGTAAATCGGGTGTGATTGCGGAGGAAACTTTCTTGAGATATTCTTGTGTAGCAAAAGAATACTCGTTGATTGGAGTGATTCACACCGTAAATATATATAATATATAATAAAATATAAAATATATAAATAAGTGTAAAAATCAACAATCAATAAAACCGAGAAGTAGTATAGAGCTTTCCCGGGTCGTTTATCCCCAACGAGGCTGGACTGGTAAATCGATACGATCGAAGATTTGAGTTTGAAGGAAGGAATTGGTTTGGGAAGTTCACAAGAGTATGGCACGTATTGGGATTGTGGAGGATGGTTTACAACACTTGGAGAATCGTTAGAAGAGCACGAAGTTGAAACATTGATTGGTGTTCTATTTTCAACTTTACAATAAAAACAAACTTCATTGTATTCATTACAACCACATTTTTGGCATGTACCAGAGACATTGTTGTTGTAAACTTTGCAAGTTTTGTAGGGGCTCACTAATGGTTTGAGTGTTGCATGGTTCCCGATTAGTGATAATCGGAACTCTCGGAGGGCAATTATAACCGTAATGAGCACCTTTCCCACAAGACTTACACGTGCATTGTCGACAAAAGATTCCATCTAACGAATCACGCACTCGTGACAACAAATGGTCAATGTGTAGAGGGACTGGTAGATGGAATTTTCACCGGGGTCTGATTACAACGAATGGCTCTTGAGGAGCATTAACAACGTTGGTATTATCATTGGTTGACTCCGGAAGCATATGAAGGTCTTTGAAAAAATTCATTTTCCACCACAATATGTAACCTAACTCTTCCTTAAATTTCTTTCGTATAAGAGCAATCCATGACAATAGGGACCATCAATAAGGGTTTCCACTCCTTGCACACCTTGCACAATTTCGGGGGTTTAGGAACAGATTCTTGTCTTCAAGACCCTTTATTGGTACAACTAAGTCTGCAGTGTACAAAATCCACGAGTTCGGCATTCTTTAATCGCGTAAATCGGATTCAAACGATAATCGAATGACGTCATAAGAATTAAACGTAAGATGGGATAAGAAAAGAATTAAATGATACGAAGAAAAAGAAGATTATTTTTGGTTTTTCAATTAATTCACAATTTATTTTAACGGACAAAATGAGATAAGACAACTTAAACCAAATAATCTACTTACTTCACGGTAGCTCTTAAAATGATAAACGCACAGGTGAGCGGAGGAGTAGGAATAGCGCGAAGCTTATTTCTCCTTTCGGGTCGTAGTTCCAAGGAACAACCCTCCTTATACCCACTTTTTAGCTTGTTTAACTTTTCAAGGTGAGCCGTACGTTGTAAGAGACACAAATGGCAAGTTTTAAATCTTTTGTTCGAGTGGGAACTCACTAGTTCACCGGAAATTATGATAATACCTCAATTGAGAATATTATATTTTGGTATTTTTACCAATTTATGTATTTTATTTCTTGTTTATGGACAATTTTTTTATATTTTTGATTTTTTTTTAGATTTATATGATATGTACTAGTAAAAAGAAAAGAAAAATATTTTTGTGTTTTTTAAGATGATATATTCACAATAAGACAAACTTAAATCAAACGTAGGATAACAATCGTAGCACTAGCCTCCCCGGCAACGGCGCCAAAAATTGGTTCTCGCAATATAGTATATATAAAATACTAGGCAAATCCAAACTCTTCACCCTTGACCAAGGTAAAAAAAAATCAAGACCTACCTAGAAATAAAATATATAAGAGAATCAATGATAAAAAGATTCCGGAAGTATGATTCCCGGGTCGTATGTCCCAACGAGGCTGCAATTGAAAGTTGATCTTGGTTTGATTGAGTTTAAGTGAGAATGATTTTGATTGATTATAAGTCCTAACAACTACGGGAAGCAAAACTAGGTATAAGGAAACCCTAAATTACAATCTAATAGAACAAAACCTAAAACGGGCATGGACAATGAGGGGAAAAAAAAAAAAAATTTAACCCTATCAGCAGAAACGATGCACTACCAGCAGAAACGACATAACTATCAGCAGAAACGAGGCTCTACCAGCAGAAACGAGGCTCTAAAACGGCTGATTTTAAAAAATCGTTTTTAGCCAAAACTCAAAACACGAAAGTTGTCCGGGACATGTTTTTAAACAACTTTTTATTAAAGGCACATTATAAAAATACAGCACTCAATAGCCCCAAAAAAGACAAAAGAGCTGCTGATTGCAGAAAGTAGCTGAAAAGGAGCTCCAATACCGGCTGAGTTTAAAAAAAATCGTTTTTAAGCCAAAACTCAAAATCCGTAAAGTTGGTTCCGGGGACATGTTTTAAGCGACTTTAATAAAGGCACCTTATAAAATAAGCACCTCAATAAGCCCCCCAAAAAGCCGAAAAGCTGCTGATTGCAGAAAGTTAACGTTTGGACTTACTTTTAGTACTATAAGCGTAAACGCTCATTAATTAACCAAAACGAAAAAGGAATGATGTTTGGAAGCTTATCATGTTGCTTTCTGATTCAAAAAGCATTTTCAACAAAAACTACTTTACTCAACTTCATTTGCATTCATATTATAGTAAACTCTAAACTTTTTCTAAAATTAAGCCCATTGAAAATAAGCTAATATCCTAATAAGCCAAACTGAAAAGTGGTTCTTTTAGGAAATAAGCTCACTAATGAGTCCTTAGTAAGTCCACCTATTCACTTTTTTAAAGAAGCCATTTGCAATAAGAACAATAAGCACAATGAACTAATCTATATTTTTTTTGATTTTACTGAAAATAAGACTTTGAGCTAAAAATGAGCAAGCAATTGGATTCTTATGATGATATAAGCTAAAACCAGATTGAGATTTAAGCTCAATGAACAATAATTAAACACTCAAATGATGTTTTGAAAACACTAAAATAAGCCAGATATGAGCTTATGAAAAAGCTAATTTATCCATTTTTTTAACCTCTCATGAAGTTCTAACTTAAACTTTTAAACACATTTGCACATTTACAAAAAAACACTTACCAATGCATATAACACTTAAAATTAATATGCAAACAAAGCTTAATATCTACTTTAAGATAAAACTCAAAAATAAGCACTTCTACTTAAGAAAATTCAACAGGTTCACAAATAAGCTAATATAAACTTGGAAATTGAAATTCAACAAATAAAAACTTGATTAGCAATGCTACAGTAACCTTAAAGAAAAGTACAAGAATTAAATAAGAGACTTACAATGAACCTCCAGCTAAACAAGAGGAACCCAAAAGGGCAGCTATAAGCTCCCTAGTTATTAATAAGCTAGGGGTGGAGTCCGTTTGGTTGCTTTCCAGTACAACCAACTTCATAAATTGCTTTCCGCAATTCCAAAGAAAGGTAATTCGAGGTTATTAAACTGATTTGCGGAACTTAAACTTAGTTAAACTTTATTTAGCTCAAATAAGAGCTTGCGTAGCTTTAAAAAACAACTTAAGGTCATGTAAATTTAGAACACGAATTGCAATACTAAACTGAAAATTTCATTTAAACCTTGGTAACTTTTACAATTGCAGAAAGGAAAAAAGTTTTTTTTTTTTATATTAAAAAGTAAAAATAACTTAAAAACTAAAAAATTACTATTTATACTCTCCTTCTACTTTTTTTACATGGCCCATAGCCCTATTATAACAAAGAAAAAGGTAAAACAAGTGAGTCTTCTGTTTGACTTTCATGACTTTTCTTTGTTGAGCTTGACTGTGTTTGTTTGCTGAGTATAAAGCTTCCTTGTGCTAGTATTGTAAGTATAAACTCACAATATATCCTGGCCCTTAATTTCCTTGTATTCTCTCTCATCCCTTGGATCGAAAATGCCCTTGGATTGCCAACTTGGCATTGTGGCCATGTGGGGTGAGTGGGAAGGTTTTGTCAAGTGGTTGATGGAGTGTTGCAGGGTAGAAGGTATGGAGCAAAACAGGGTGCTGGCTGGATTTTGGTCTGGGGGAAGATGTATGGAAAAGGTTTATACAAGTTGGGTTGTGACAGAGGGAGGTTGAAGATGATTAAGGGAATGTTTGGTTTGTGTACAAGAAAAGCCCCTCCACATCTTTCTTCTTTTCATTCTCATTTTCCCCTTTCTTTCTTTTATAAATGAAATTTCCCAAATTGGCATAATCAGCCCCTGTCTTTGTTTCCTTAATAATATAACTTAGGGGTTTGGCATTTTTGACCCCTCAAGTTATATTTTTCTTTGATTTTTCTTCTCGGAGTTGACTTGACTTTGATTGGGCTTCGTTTTCACACACTTTTCCATCCCGTGTCCGGTTTTGTCGCTTTTTACTTGGTCTTTCGTCTTTTGTGAGATATCCGTTCCTGCACAACACAATTAGCAAAACAAGCATATATTGGGCATTTTGAGTCCGTTTTTGGTTATTTTAGCTCGTTTTTAAAGGTAAAAGGTATGTGTAATTAAGCACATACCAAGTAGCTAGAAACTCATTAAATAAGGATGTTGTTCCTGAAGCTTGTGCCAACTTAGTCATCTACTGTTGAGGAGGTCGGTCGTCAACCGTCTTTGTTTGGTTCCATTCTCGATCAGGAGTTTGAGAGCCAGATGGATTCCATAATCGTTCATCAACATATGTTGCCTCTCTGACAGGAGATACATCATCATTTCCTGTATCGAACTCTTGATGAAATGGTTCTTCCAGATCATCAACCCTTGGATCATGCTCCTCTTCTTGAACAGACTTGCCTGATGATTTTGGTGGAGATCTGGTCGTACCTTTGGAAGAACTTGTAGACTTTGACTTCTTTTGAGTTGCTTCTTTTGATGACTCTTCCTTGCCTGATCTTTGTCGCTTCGACCCTTAATTTGATCTAGTGGAGGGTTCTTCATCTTTGTCTTGATCATCACGTCCTCGCTTTAAAGTCTCAGCATACATTATGAGAGATAGAAGGTCTTTGTCAGAGTTGTATGCTTCGAGTAACGCTCTGTAGAGATTCTTTTGAACATCGGATCTGTCAATAGAGTTATTTTCCTCCATTTTATCCATGAGAATCTTTTTAACTCGAGTTCTGAGAGCGAAGAGGCTACTGCGTAAGACGTCTGAGGTTGATTGGTTGATCTAACCAACACTTCAGCTCCTAGAGTTTCGGTAACATATTTCTCAACTTTTGTCATAATCTTGGAGGTTTGAGCTTTGACTTGCTCCTTGATTATTCTTTTCATGTTGGAGTCAAGTGAGTTGAGAAAGTCTTGATTCTCTGCCTGAGATTCTTCTCTTAGCTTGTCTGATTTCAACTGAACAGCCACATCTACCGTATCTTTCATCTTAGTCGCAACGTATTTGTCAACAATGCCCGGAATAGATGATAACGCTTCAGCAAATTGATTAGTTTGTTTGAGTTTAGACAGGTCAGACTCTAATAAGGATACCCTGTGCTTAAAGCCGAAAAGGGATGCAAAGTTTGGGATCTCTGGCACAGTTGTTGTTGGAATTGTTGTTGTTGTTGTGGAATCATGTGTTTGTTGTTGAGGTTGGATGATTGGAATGGGTGTTTAAGGGATGATAGTAGCAGAGGAAGGTGTGACGGAAACTGCTGCATTTAGATTTAAAATAGAGTCGATACCTGTATCTGGAGAGGGATTGATGAACTTAGACACCAAATCTGAAAAAACAGAGGAGCTTTGTTGTTGCACTATCGGAGGTTCGTTTTTTTTTTATTCATTATTTTATTTTTTTTATTTTTTTTTTTTAAGTAGTTACGGTCACAGTGAAACTTCTCCCGTTTCTTGATTAACTTGAGCATCCGTCATTTCTGCATCTCTTCTGTTCAGGTTGATATTCAAATCAGTGTACAGTTCTTCATCTTCTTCATCTTCTTGTTCTCCTCCCATAACATAATCTTTATCCTCTTGATTTTGATCTTCATCATCATTTGATTTTTCATCTTCGTTTTCTTCTTCCTGATCATCTGCTCTGTATGTGGACAGTTTGGGGTGAACAAAATCATCTCCATCATTATCTGACTCAGTTCTTTCACTGTCATTATCTTGATCATCATCTTCATCATCATTATCCTCGTTGACATCATCACTGTCATGCTCATCATCGTCTTCATCATTGTTATGCTCATCATCATCTTCATCTTCTTCCTCTCCTTGACTGAATGTCCAGGATTCTTCTTCACTCTCTGATCTGTATTTGGGTACATCAGGAACCTTTGGTTTGTCACCAGCTTCTTCATTTGTACCAGATCCGGTTTGTTGTTACTCATCAGGAACCTTTGACTGTAAGTCAAGTCCATTACCTAAGCCACTTGCATGAGAGACGTGGAATTCTGTCAAGCTTCGTTTGGTTGCCAACTTCATTTGTTCTGCTTAAGATAATGCAACTTCATATAGCACTGTTAAACCTTTTGACTTTGATGTAGCAGGCTTATCTCCCTTAGCTGAAATCTTGATTCTTTTACCTTTGGAAGCTTGAGAAGGCTTTGTCTTTGGAGATGATTCAGATTCAGTCTTTTTCTTTGTAGCTTTTGACTTGGGATCCTTTTCACCAGTAGCATAAGCACGGTAAGTCTTGAAAGGTCGGACTCCAACAAGGGCTTGCTTGGTCAAGTGCTGAGGAGAATAGCACGTATTCTTGTGTGTCCATATGTTTGAAATGACTCTTAATGGTGGTGAACATGGAATTCTCATCCCTTGCTTAATGCCAAATCTTCTTGTTTCTTCCTTGGAATTGCTTGATTCCTGCCATGAAGTAGTCGACAATGACTTTGGTGAAACGTGGATAATACATGTCATCGTTCTTTTTAGAATTCTTGTTCTCCACTTAAAATACAAAGTCTTCCCACAGTAGATAGACACAGTCAACCTGCTTATTGTGATACATGCCCTAAATAATTTGAGCACGTGAGAGGCGAAGACTTTCCAGAGCAGTAGTCTTGCCACTTAGACACTTGTTGATTATGGCATCAAATGATCTCCATGGTTGATGCCTGTGATTGACGTTGACATCAGATAAAACTTGATTTCACCAGTATGTCCAAGATTTCTGATAAAAGATAGAATATCCTCTTCAAGTGTAGGTTCTTCAAATGTCTGACTAGGGAGTTTAGGGCAAACCATTATAGGAGCATGCTCTGCAGGTGTCAGAATAGACATTCAAGGTATTTCAGATAAACGTTCGTCCATGCTCCGACAAGATTACTTTGCTCACCTACCTTAAAACTCCTCTATTAACGTCTCGAAACAGTCCTGTTTTGTCCAATCCCCCCCACAAGCTACTCACCGATGAATTCTCTTGTCTTGCAATGTGTAGCACTCCACATGACTCCGCAGTCTAACCGCTGCCATGAACACTGTCTGCGATATCATACCCGTGATCCCCCTAGCTGACACCGCCGTGGCACCCCACCAGCTCTCGCATCGTACTAATCTCAGGATTCATCAGCAGAGATCTCGAATGCATTGTAGAATGGAGTGAGTTTGAGAGCATCTAATACCACTTGAAGTGTAGGTTCCTTGGATTTGAGATCAGAGCTCAGTCGGAGATTGCTTTTTGATTGGTTCGATTCACACCTTAAATATATATAATATATAATAAAATATAAAATTATTAAATAAGTGTGTAAATCAACAATCAATAAAACGAGATAAGTAGTATAGAGCTTTCCGGGTACGTTTTCCACAAGATGCATATGGGGTGGGACTGGTAATCGATACAGATTTCAAAGATTTAAAGTTGAAGGAAGAATTGGTGTTTTGGGAAGTTGAAAAAAAAAAAGTCAAAAATTAGATAAATTAACGGACTAAAACGTTTAAGAAACTAGAAGAAATTACAAAATTAAACTAGAAAACGATTTGAGGAGCCCGAATCCGAAACAAAAAGGGGGAAAACCTAAAATCTTTAAAAATTAACCTACGAAGAAATTTTTGGTTCTTAACTACTCTAGGGTATCGGATAATAACGAAGAATGAAAAAGACTAGACCGCAACGGAGTTCGTTTTGACCCAAACCGATGATTCAAAACAAAATCCCGTACCCGGACCCGTCTTTAAAAGGTACAAAAGTTGTAAAAATGTCCCTACGAAAATTTTATATTTTGCCTACAATAACTAGATGACCAAAAGAAAATTTCTAAAAAAGCAAAATATTTTTTGATAATTTTTGTATTTTTTTTATGAATTAAACAAACTTTTAACTAATTAAATTATAAAAAAAATATTAAACGTTTACTAAAAAATTCTAAAATAATTTACAAAAATATACTGTTACCTTATAAAAGTTCCTACGAAAAAATGGACAAACACAACACAGCTTAAGCAAGAAGCCCGAAATAAGCTAAACAGCTTATGGGCCTATTAGCCTAAACGTGTATATATTTTTAAATGCCTTGAGTCTGTAACGAAAAAAGACCCAACGGGCGCAAGTGGGTGAGGAGTGGTCTTGTGAGAGTTATAAAGGGGATGTATCGCTTGGTCCCGGGTTCGAGTCTTGCTCACCCGGGCCAAGTGTCTTCCCCTTTTTTTTTTCGAAAACTCAAAGAAGCAAAGTTGTTAAGCTCGTGGGGCTTAACAACTTTGTCTTCTAGAGCTTTTTATGAAAAGCTATAAATAAGCCTAAAAATAAGCTTAAACTTGACAGTTGGCTTATTTGGGCTTAAAGTCAAAAATTGCTAAGTCTTTTTGGACTTAGGGTCGAATTAAGCTAAGACAAAAGCTAAAATAAGCTAAGTGGTCTAAACTAAACTAAATGAGCTAAAAAGAAAAGGAAAGGCTAAACTAAATAAGCTGTGGGAAGCTTATTATGACAGAAAAGCTTAAACAAAGCTTAAGAGGCTAAAATGCTTAAGACTTGGACAAATAAGCTAAAAAAAAGTAAATAAGCTAAACAACTATTTAAACTAACCTAAAATGCTATTAGGAAACAATTTGAGCTTATGGAATAAGCTCAATAAGCTAAAATCAAAAAATAAGCAATCCCTCAGCCTAAGGGACTCAAAAACAGTCAAATGCAAGGTTTGGGCTTGAAAATAAGCTAGCTAACAAGCTTCCTAAGGCCTGAAACTTTGAGGGCTTATCTAAGAGCTTATAAACTCTTAAAATAAGCCAAAAACTTGGGCTTTAGAACTCAACAAGACAAAGAACAAAGGGCTTAAAATCTCCCCTTTGCACCAGGGGAGATTTAAGCTTAGCTTTAGTAGCTTATTTGACAGCTTGCTAAAAGCTGTCAAATAAGCTCTAAATAATAAAATAAGCTTAAACAGATGGAGTGTTCTATGAAAACAGCTTGTGCACCAATTTTTAGCTTTTGAAAATCAATTTTACTTGCTCATTTTTGATAGTGAAAAAGGACTTTGGGTTTTTAGAAACTGTGACCAAAAGAAACTTGGGTAAACTTTGACTTACCAAAGTCTTTGAACTTACAAAGGTCAAAAACACCAATGGGTGTTTGCAGCCTTTTTTAACCACCACAAGACACACTTTTTTTTTGACCACTTAACTCACATCCAGAGCTTATTCAAAATGCCTTGTGATGTTCTTTGAAAAATACAGTTTAAAATAAAAATGGTTTTAGGATTAAAAACCTGTGGGAAACACAATTTTAAACTTTAAACTAGTGGCAAAACAGTTTAAATGAGCTTAAAATTTAGTTATGACACACTTAAAGTGCTCAAGAACCATGCACATTCCATTGTACCGTTTTTTAAGCTTATGCCAAACACCCCTTTACCAATTTTATATCAAACTAAATTAGCTTAAAAACCTGTTTTAAAACTAAAACAACGCTAAAACCTTTTTATCTACTCACACTAATTTTCACATAAGTAAGCCATTTGAACTCTGTAATCTATAGCTTATTAAGAAAAATAAGCTAGTTTCTTTCCTAGCTTATTAGTATTAAATGACAGAATTAAAAGATGATGAAATCTAAGTGAATTTTAGACTAAGACAGCTTAAAACCATTGCAATTATAAGCTAGCTAAGCTAAACACAACAGGGGATTTAACAAAATTGGAATAGAAATAAGCAAATGTAAAAGCTAGAATTAAGCTAAAATGAAACTTAAGAGATTAAACCTGAGAAATTTGTTGTCTCAGAACCCAAGCCACTCTTGTAGAGTGAGTGGCTTAAAATCATACACCTAAGTGGCCCTTGCCTCTATTCCCTGAGCTAAAAAGCTCAATAAGCTCTTTGTGGCTTATTACTCCAAATAGCTTCCAACATGAACTCAAATGAACATTTATGAACTAAATTCAAATGAAAACAGTATTTAAGAGCTTATAACAAGTTTTAAACTGAATTAGAGCTTATTAACAAGAATAAGCTCTAATGAGCTTATTGAGAGCTTATTGAGTAAAAATAGCTTAATTTTTCATTAAAACTGAGAATTACAAGTGCATAAAAGAAAATTAACTTAAAATTACTTTAAACTACTTTAAAAACTCACTGAAAACTACTTAAAACTAACTACTAGCCACAATGGCTTTACAAAGCTATTTATAGGGAAATTCGACTATGCTTGTGTCTTCCTCTTGGTTTTTGCTGTTGTGCTTGTTTGTAGACACACAAAAGGGTTGTGTTTGTTGTGTGAGGGGTTCACAGCCTCTAATCTTGGCCCTTCAATCTTCAAAAAGTAATCTTGGTCGTCGAAATGAGCTTAGGGGGTTGTGAGATTGCCAACATGGCACATTTGTAACTGGGAAAGGTGGTGGAGGAGGGGGAAAATGAATATCCATGGGGGAATTGGGTTTTCAGGGTAAAAGGAGGGTGGAGAACCCGTGATTTTGTTGGGGGGAATTTTGGGCGGGAAAAGAGGTTGTTATAAAAAAAAGAGTGACAGGGATGAGGGTTTGAGAGATTGGCAAAATTGGTCCTTAAAGGTTATATGTTTCCTTTCACCGTAGGTCCTTGTGGTTATATAACTTTTGGGGACTTGGCAAAACAAGTCCCCAAGAGTTATATAACTCTTTGCATCACAAGTCCTTGGTGTATACAAGATATGGGAGTTGGCAGTTTTGCCCCTTGTACTACACTTTGGCACATTGGCAGTTTGCACCCTTGCCTTTCATTTTCTCTTTTCTTCTTATAAGTATAAGTTTAGGGATTTACAATTTCAGTCCCTAAACTTATATTTCTTTGACTTTGGCCTCGGGGTTGACTTGGGTTGACTTTGGCTTTGACCAGTTGACTTTTCTGTTGACTTTTTGACTTGATTGACTTTCCGGCTTCGATTTGGCTTTGTCTTTCACAGTCTTTTCCATTCCGAGTCCGGTTTTGTCGTTTTGGCTTTGTTTTTCGTCCTTTTCTTAGTTATCCGTTCCTGCACAATACAATTAGCAAAACAAGCATATATTTGGCATTTTAAGTCCGTTTTTGGTTATTTTAGCTCGTTTTTAAAGGTAAAAGGTATGTGTAATTAAGCACATACCAGCCTCTCGACGCTTTATTTCTCGTTACCATTTCTCGGTCTCTCGATGGTTATATCTCGCTATCTATATCATATTGCATAAGGTGAGTTCATAGTCTCGCATTTCAATCTTTTCAATGTTTTATAAACCCGCGAGGGGAATACATGCTCGTTTACAAACTTGTATATTTTACTACAGTATAATTACCTTTCAATACTTTGTGAGTTCATAGCCCCCTTTTTCTACAATTGTTTTACAAAATCTACGGGGTGAATTACATTGCTTGTTTTACTATTGGACACAAGTGTTTTTCAAAGTGTATGCTATCCAGATTACTGCCTGATTATTAATGCCTAAGTTACCTTATTGCCGTGAAGTCCCTATTTATCATGAACCGTTAATTGCTATTATAGTGAGCGCTAGTGTTATGGATAGATCTATCGGGACTGACAATCCCCACCTTTACTTGGGTCACTAGTTTGATCGGGTGCATTTAACATTGAGAGGTGTCCGGGTGTTGGCAAGCATCCTATATTACGATTGGGGCAAAAATCTAGTTAAGGCTTCGGTGTCATGAGCTTAGTGCAATAATATATACTTAGACTTGATGAATGTGTTTCTCTTGTCTACATTACTTGTTTTGGACTTCGGAATATGTACTTAGTCCACCATTACTTCGATCTTGTGGTCCACTTTTAAATACTTCTTGATTTACTGAATCACTACTTGGATTTCGGATGGATTTCGGAAATAACACTTTTAAATGTTGTAACGCTACTTTTCTTCTGAAATATTTCTTAAATTATTTCAATACTGCTTTTTACTTAAACCTATGAATTCATCAACATTATTGTTGACGTTTTAGCATGTATTTTCAGGTTACTATTTTGCTAGTGGAGCATTGGGAGCATTCGAGTCGCGCGGATATATATATTTTTGAAGGCTTAATAACTTGAGTACTATTTGACAAACGTTTTGACAATGTTTTCTAATACATTATAAATGAAACCTGTTGCAACTCTGATATTTTATTAAATAGAATATGACTTTATTTAAAACGTCCATTTTAAGGTCGTTTTCCGTGACTTGTGTTTTGTGCCCTGAAGTAGCACCCCAATGTTACCATTCCGCTGCGTTGTCCTGATTTTGGGGGTGTTACACTTATGATGTTTGTTTCATGTTAGATTATGGCTTCATCAGATATTCCTTGACTATCATGTAACCATGGGTTTTGGTAATATTACGTGTGGTTTGGATCTTGCTTGACCCATTATTAGATTACCAATTCAATATGGGATCAATCGGGTACTAGAGAGGATTTGACACTTTGTCCTTAGTGTAGGAACTAACTGGTCTCCGCCCTTATTACTTAATATACTTAAAAAGCACAAGAACTCTTTTTAGAGGGAAATAATTTATGTATGTTATTAGATAAGTTTTGAAAATAGTTAGGATTAATCACTGCAACTTGGATAACCTACCTCCTATACGATTTGGACTGATTCGGAATCGCAAGGAGTATAGGATAGACTAAATATACCTACTCAAGTCTATCGACTTTAGAAACCGCTCATGAAACCATAATTTAACATTGCAAAGAAAAACATATTCATAATAGTAGTAATGAAGTAACTAGGTTAACACGTTTTCTCTCTTGATATCTCCAACTCTTTTAATTTCAGTATTTTATTTATTTGCATTTTTAATTCATTTTAAATAAAAACCTATTTTTAAAACGTGACAAATCAAATTGAAACTAATTGCAACATAGCTCTTGGGACGACCTCGGATTTACCATTTTTACAACCCACGATCGGGTTCTCTGCCCGTTAGTGCGTTGTCAGGTAGATCGAGTTTTATAAATTTAAAACTTAAGTAAAATTATATTTAAAAATAAATACGCATCAAGTTTTTGGCACCGTTGCTGGGGAGCTAAAAAATAGAATTAATTTGATTATTTTTTTATTTCTCTTATTTCCCTAAACTCTATATCTGCAGGAACTTTGGCCGGAGTAGACATCAATAGTCTCACCATGGAACAATACTTAGCATTGTCATGAGAAAACCAGGCACCGAACGTGGTTAAACCAGAAATTAGAGGCAATGTCAATTTCAAAATCAAGAGTCAATACATGCGCGAATTAAAGGAAGACACCTTCTCCGAAAACAAGAACGAAGATGCTCACGATCACATTGATCAGGTCCTCAGCATTGTTGGCTTATTCAATATTCCTGGGGTTTCTAAAGACGCAGTCGTGCTATGATTTTTTCCCTTTACTCTTATTGGAGCCACAAAAAGATGGGTGGACATACTCACCTCAGGAAATATCAATACCTGGGATCTCCTCAAAAAGGCCTTTATCCAAAGGTATTGCCCTCCATCCAAGACCGTGAAGCAGCTTGAAGATATTCACAACTTCAAGCAAGAAGGAGACGAATCATTATACCAAGCGTGGGAGCGGTATAATGACCTGCTATACAAGTGTCCTACTCAAGACAGTAATAGTCATCAAAAGGTAAACATCTTCTATAAGGGTTTGAGCACTATGAACCATCAATTGCTTGACTCGTGGGGACCAATTCCTAGGATGACACCGGCCCAAGCTCTCATAGCAATTCAGACCATGGCTGACAATTCTCAAAAATATCACGACGGAACGATAAGCAGAAATGTTGGAAGCAACAGCAGTGATGGACTAGCTGCTCTGGTAAGCAAGTTAGAAAACTTGGGATGAGACATAAAGAAGCTAAAGGAAAGTGTTCACGCAATCCAGGTTGGATGCTAAATTTGTGAAGGACCTCACCTCGACAAGGATTGTCCCCTCAACGAGGAAGTAAAACAAGTTGAAGAGGTTAGGTATGGAGAATTTGGACGCACAACACCTTTCAACGAAAGTAATGGAGGAAAGTTTTGTGTAGGACCACCTGGATATTACACAAAGACTGATAGCCGTCCACCATATGGTGAAAGGAGACTAAGCTTAGGAGAACTATTGAGTAAGCATCAAGAGGAATCTGCACAAAAAAATATTAAAATAGAAGTATGGATTAAGAAACTTCAAGAGAATGCAATAATTAACGCTAGGAACCAAAGCGCCTCGCTCAAAAATTTAGAAACCCAGATCGAACAGTTGACTAAGGAAATCCACTCAGATAAAACCCTTAGCTCATCCTCAGGACAAATTAAAACAGTTACTGTTGATCAAGAGGCGTCTGTGCTCAACAACCTCCATGGAGTGTCCTTCATATCTGAGACTAAAAGTGATACTCCTAAAGTCTTACAACACCAACTGCCACCTAAAGAATTAAATCCAAAAAGCTTCACGCTCCCCTGCATGATCGGTAAATTTAATTTGTATGCCATGGCTAACCTAAGTGCTAGTATTAATGTAATGCCTATGAGTATATTTGAACACTTACATCTTACCAACCTTAAAAAACAAATATGCTTTGTAAAATGGCAGATATGTCTAAAATGGCACCCTTGGGGATAGTTGAAAACATACTAGTCAAGATTGATAAGTTCCTATTCCCTTCTGATTTTGTAATCATTGACAACACCCCTACTGAAACTACAATTCTAGTAAGACCCTTTTTGGATACCATTCATGCGGAGATAGATGTCTTCGCTATAAAATTTTCTTTTGGAATTAATAAAGATAGGATAAGCTTTGATATAATGAAAAAATATCATAATTTTATAAATCCTAGTGAAAAAAAATTATGATTAATTATGGCCTAGATAATAGACCTTAATCCCCTGCGAAAAGTAATAGTTAAATCAATTGCGAAAAGTTAGGAAATTGGCACGATGGATCCCCTAACTTAGGTGATCAAAATTATAAGAAAGGGAAAATTAATTTAGATGAGAATGTTCCTAGAGCATACTTTTGTAACCCGATAAAACAGAATATCAAGGAACAAACCAAAATGTGGTCATCCTGTGACCTCGATAAAAAATGTGTGATGGTGAGGTAGAAATTTATGGGGTATCTAAGACTGGAAACTTAAGGTTTTGGTAGTGCAACTACGATGATGAAAGAAGAAATATAAAAGGAAAAGGACCATCCTTTCCTGATTTCCTTTTAGCAAAATACAGAAAAAGCCAAACCAATGCCTTGGTCTGGGACAACAGATATGCTGAGTGGTGTGATATTAGTCCCTCATCTAAAGTATCCTCTCAGGAATCCAATAGACCTAGACCTAGAGATTATACCTTTAGAGAATGGACATTAGTCAAGGTTGGGCATACTGACATTAGTGAACCTGTGAAAAAGGCATTATTAAAATTATGGTTAATCGGTTTTTTGCTATTGTATATAACTCGATCCATAAGAGCTTTGATGATTACAAGTGGGAATTCAATTTAGATATCGATAAGCTAGCTGATGAATATGAACTTGGAATAGCAAAAAAGGGACACATTCTCGATAACATATGAGAATATTGTAACCAAGTGTATAATAATAAATGTGGGTGGCACAATCATGGGTTTGAAGAGGAAGAGCATGAGGAAATGGGTATAGAAAGTAAAGATTATCATCCACCAGAAGTACAAGTGAAAACTTTTGAAGTTAAGAAATACTGATTTAAAGGTGGACAAAGTTTTGTCTGTGTATCCAAAGACATGGATGATTTTTTGCCTCTTGGGAGGAAGAACAGATCAAAATTCAAGGAAATTATAACACCTCGTGTTTTAGGTAATTGTATGACATTATGTAATTCACAATTTATTTTTAGGGTTTTACGCGTTTGCTCTTAAACCGTAAACGTTAAGTTAAATCGCGTAAACTAAAAATGATCATTCAATATAAACGGGCATTAAACGATTAAATGTTTACATCAAGCAAGTGTTATATGATTATTATGAGGATAATTAATAACTTTGTTGCTCGTTTTACTAAGAGAACTTATTGATTTCTACTACATAAGCGTTACATGACTATTTTTACTAAAGCTTGATTTGTTTACTACATGATTTGAGATCGTTGAATACCTATATTTGAAACCATGAATTTAGACATATTGTTTACTACGGACACAAGTTTTTTCAAAGTTTATTGCATCCAGATTACAGCCTGATTATTAAATGTCCTAAGTTACCTTATTGCCTGTGAAGTCCCTATTATCATGAACCGTTTTAATTTTCTATAATTGAGCGCTGGTGTTATGGATATATCTATCGGGACTAAAACCCCCACCCTTCCTTGGGTCACTAGTTTGATCGGGTGCAATTACATTGAGAGATGTTTAGGGTGTTGCAAGACATCCTATATTCCGTATTGGGGCACAGAATCTAGTTAAGGATTCGGTGTCAATGAGCTAGTGCAATAATAAAATACTTAGACTTGGTGAATTTGTTTCCCTTGTCTACCTTACTTGTTTTGGACTTCGGAATATGTTACTTAGTCCACCATTACTTCGATCTTGTCGTCCACTTTTAAATACTTCTAAAAAAAAAAAAGATTTACTGAATTCACTACTAGGATTTCGGATAGATTCGGAAATAAACACTTTTAAATGTTTAACGCTACTATTTCTGAAATATTTCTTAAATTATTTCAATATTGCTTTTTACTTAAACCTATGAATTCACCAACATTATTGTTGACGTTTTAGCATGTATTTTCAGGTTACTATTTTGCTAGTGGAGCATTGGGAGCATTCGAGTCGCGCGGATAATATATATTTTTGAAGGCCTAATACTTGAGTACTATTTGACAAACGTTTTGGACAAGTTTCTAATACATTATAAATGAACCAGTGGTAACTCTGACATTTTTACAAACTTATAGTGACATTATATAAAACGTCTCTTTTGAGGTCGTTTTCCGTGACTTGTGTTTTGTGCCCTGAAGTAGCACCCCAATGTTACCATTCCGCTGCGTTGTCCTGATTTTTGGGGGTGTTACATCTTGTTTGTCATGATGTTATGTTTTGATTAGACATTGATTAATAGATTTTCCAATTCGGTCAAATACTACCTTATGCGCGGATTAGGTTTTCAATAAGGTCGAATTTTTTTTCGGGAAATTAGATTTTCAAAACAAGAGTTTTCAATGGACAAAACGCAGTCTTCTTTAGACAAAACGCAGTGAAGAGCCTTAGGCAAAACGCAGTCAAATCTTAAGGCAAAATGCAGTGAGCAAAACGCAACCTTGAGACAAAACGCAATGAGCAAAACGCAACCTTGAGACAAAACGCAATGATCAAAACGCAACCTTGAGACAAAACGCAATGAGCAAAACGCAACCTTGATACAAAACGCAATGAGCAAAACGCAACCTTCTAGGCAAAAGGCAAGATTTGTTGCGATTTGGGCAGCATAACGTTGAGATTTACTTTGATAAAGGGTCTTTAGTAGGAAAAACGCATGAGAGCAAAACGCAATGACCAAAACGCAATGAAGAACACCCTTTCAGTTAGACAAAACGCAGCCAAGAAAAAATCTTCAAACTTTCTTGAAAGCTACGAAATGGTGTTAAAACCACCTAGTAATGATGCAAGGGATAGATCTAAGCCCGAAAGTACAAATCTTTAACACTTTTAACCACAAACAAAGATCAATCTTTGATTTTTCTTGCTATTTTTTTTCAAACAACATAAAAAATAAAACAACCCACGAATTTTGATTACTTTGAACCGCAAATCAAACACGAATCCACCCTTGAAGCTCTGGTACCAATTGTAGGATCCCTTTAACACATACACTTCATATAACGAACCACGAATCGATCAAGAAAAGAGAAAGAGAAATGATTTCTAGAGAGAGAAACTAGTGAGAGAGTTGAGAGAGAATTAGAGATATTATTTAGAAATGAAAAAGTTATCTATTTCTTTTCCAAGTGGAAAAGATATATATATATACCCCGACACATTAAGTGACGTTCGGGATATTTGACTAGGACCCGGGCTCGGGTTTTGCTTGGGATTAAACCCGAAACATATACAATATTAGATTAACTATCGAGCCCGATTCCTGATACTTTCCTATTACAACGTTAACTAATTGATTGACCGAGACTTAAATACATAATGAACGAACTTCATGTTCGACTCAATATTTTGAGGCTAACAATCTCCCCCGAAGTGAGTTCATTGATGACACTCCTTCATGAGATCATGAGATTGCTTTTGTCGTTAAGCTCATGTGGTCTTGGTCTTTCTCTTTGTTATTTGTTGTAGGCTTGTTCCTTCATGCTTTGCGATCTTGATTTAAACAAATACCCAGTACTTTAGACTTAAAAAAAATCAATGTTAATTATTATTATTATTATTACATCTCACTATTATTGTTCTTATTAATTATTTTATTATTTAATATCATACATCATCACTCAATTAAAAATTATAATATTTACAAAAAAGTTACGAGGGATTTGAGATACTATTTAGCCCTAGGACCCCACTCCTTTAAGCAAAAGTAAAGAACCAAAATTCTATTAAAATATGAACAGCATCACGTGCTTCAATGTCTTGAGTCATATAGAACTTTCAGATCCTCTTTAGTAAGGTCACTGTATCCTTTTCTAATTCCCCAAGTGAAGAAAATGAAAAGGGGAGAAAACCATATCCAATGTCTGCACACTTAGCCTCATACTTGACCCGTTTACCATGTGATGCATCGACCACCGCACGACCGGGCACAAAATCAACCTTCCCTGTCTGCGTCAAAGGTGAGGACCCTATCAAATCCACACACACATCAAGCCCTCCATCCCACGAATAGAGTAACATATCCGCAAGACATAGGGATTTGTCACACCCATCACCAAGACCGATATCAACTTTTTTTCCAGCTGAAATCCCCGACCGAAAACAGATGTCCACCAGGGTATCGCGCACAACGTTATGTCAATGCTTAATACCAATAATACCGGAACACGATATAGCATGGTCTCCATAAATATCCCCGTAAATTGATGCAGATAGTTATAAATGCATAAGTTTTACAACCCTCTTAGGCATAGTACTAAACCGTTGTAGTGTAGTATAGGCAAGAGTCGAAGGGTTATTATCATTCTCTAGAGGAATAGTGAGGTAGGTTCTAATTGTACGTTACTATGGTCTAAAGATTGAGGGAAGAATATTTTATATTTTTATATTTTTTTAGAAATCAAGTAAAAATCTCGGGTTTTAAAGAGGGGTTTTAACTAATCTACTAACTACTCCTAAATGCAAGAAATGTAAATGTGTGGAAAACTCATATGGTTAAACAAACGTGCTCACTTAGTCATGTACTACTCCCTAGTTAATCTCTCTAATCTTGTTACATGTCACCCTCATTATTGTAATGTGTAAGTATTCCCCTAATTCAGCAGCGGGTTAGTCAAGTGCACATTCTACGTGACAACCTAGTCGGGTGTTACCTGTCAAACACGCTCTCTCCTAATAGTAAATTCATGCGCACTAAATACTTAATTTACAATCCACCCAAAGGCAATCTAGGTATGAAGATCTAATTTCAAGTATCCTCTAACCTAACCACGTGTCATTAGACGTCTGACTATGATATGAAGATCAAATAGCTAGTTTTCTAATACCTAATGTGCACACCACTAACAAGAAGTAACAAAATAATAAGAGCAAACTAGGTTTCATCACACATCATAAGCAAACTCTTAAATATAAATGTAGCCAAAGCTTGGTTGTTATTAGAAGCGAAGAACAAATAAATCAAACTACACTAGACATATTAAAGGTTAAATGGTAAGGAACTTCACTTCAATTAAGCATGTGAGTATAAGAGTACAAAAGGGTTTAAAAACCTTAAAATTCGGCTGCAATAAAGCTCTCCTAAGTTACCACAAGTTTCCACATGAATTTATGAGAAAATAAGGTTTGTATATATATGAATTGGATCTTGACGGCATCGCTAGGGGTTTTGTGACATCGTCATCCCGTCGAATCTTCTAATGGTTTCTTCATGTCAGTTATTGTGATGTCGTCGCTAAATGTGGAGATGCAATTGCCATATGATCCTGACGGCGACAAGGGACAATTTTGATGTCATCTCCACCTATTAAGAAGTCACACTTTTGTCCAAAAATCAACTCTATGGGCACTTTTAGTGAAGGCGTTAGGATGGGAGTCGCCAGCTTGAAAAGTTATGTTTTTGTCCAGTTTCTTTCTGAATCAAGCCCAAGTCATGTGCTTTTCCTCCAAGTGCTTCCCAAATGCTAAAATAACAAAAGGAAACGATTAAGTACAATATTTAGGCATATTTTCATGATTTTGGGGGTTAAATGACCTCAAAAAGTGTATAAAAGTACACCTAATCAAATACTCCTACACTTGAGATTTTATGGTCCTCAAGCAAATGAGCTTTTCTACCTAGTAAATAGCAATGTCGAGGGCATTTAACCTACTAAATAAAGATAGTTTATGGCACAACCGGTTTAACCTTGTAATTAAAAGCATGGAAATTATACACTAGCACCTCACATAAGTGTTTGGATTCTCTCTTTCACTCGGTGTAATAATGAATTATAACAATATAGAAAACAAGAAAATAAATACTCACTACCTGTCATAGTATATAGATTACCATAAGCATGGTAAAAGATCAAAACCTCCACTGCTTTGGCGTAAACACCTAGGAATTACTATCAAAGAGGTCTTTTTAGAGGGTTGTAACGATAGGTGTAGGGTAAAGGAAACACGGTTAGGGATAATGGGAGAAATTTACTATTGACAAGCTAATTATTCACAAGATAACATGTAGAAGGCGTTGCTAATCCAAGACTCGACAAAAACTAGGACAATCATACACAACTCTACATCAAACTCTTTCTTTCTTTTCTTTTCTTGACTGTTTCTTGACATAAGCAATAGCAAGATGACAGCCTGTATATTCTAACCTATTTTTTTTGCTTTTTTTATTTTTTTCTATCTTTTTCGAATTTTTTTGTATACTTTTTTGCCCTACTATTTGCTCAAAATAAATAAATATACATGACTCGGAGTTTATACCGACACCCCTACACTTGAGTTTTTAATAACTCAATAATAAAATGACTACTGACCTGAATTAGAAGGATCAATAAACATGGAGCATATTAAACACGTATGGGGGTAATAATTTGACTTTCTTCCCCATTTCTCTATATAATAAAAACTACCATGAATCCCAATTGTCCCAAAACTGTATACACTTAAAATAGACTCGACTTAGCAACCATGTATTCAAGTAAACAGTTAACTAGGGTTAAACAATTATGATAACAATAATGTACTAAAATGAGTACATAAAAGATGAGGGGGGGCTAAGGCGATTTGGGTGTAACATTTTAATGGGGTGTAAAAAATGCTCTTCATTAATAATCTGGTATCCATTGGAAAACTACGAGAACTGTGAAAAGTATAGGCTCAAAAGGGTGTACTAGGGGTATCTTGCACTAAAAATAAGTGTTAAGCAAGGGTGTGGGGGTAGTTATATGACCAATGAGATCATCAAAACCATAACAAATGTAGGCTAAAAACAAGGGTTATCCTAATGCCTCTTATCACTTAGCAAATCCTAATCACACGAATGCGATCTCACTAGCAGTCTTGAGATGCATCGGTAAAGCAAGTTCTAGAATCTATAATACTACTGGTACACTCTCATAAGCATTAAAAATGAATGCTTTTATTCTTAAACATCTAAGGGCGTATACCTCACATTTTGGGGGTGAAATGTGTGGAGGTGGTATGGTTTTTGTGATAGTCTTATAAATCTATCCATGAGTCGCTTCTAACACCTACAGTTGCAACGATGTATGCATCAATGTTTTTTAAAACCTTGGGCTAAAATTTACCCGTTTCCTTTACACTTTGTTTTGATATATTACATCGTTTTTTAGAACATATTGAAATGCGATTGAAAGATTTACATTTCTAGTCTTTTATTTTAAATATTTGGCGTACACTTATTTTGAACATTGTCCCTAATGTTCTACATGTACCCGGAAAATGAATAAAGGGAAGATAAAAACGAGAGAAACTAATACTCCCCTGGTTTGTTTAATATCGAAGAACAAACGAGATGATCCAGCTAAATCTTCATCCAAGTGAAAATCCAATGAACTTCCGGACTCTCCTTATCTAATATAACCTGAAAATCAAAGACAAAAACAACTATACCCACCGTAAAATCGACGGTACATAATATACAACCTTATATAATCATAAACTAAAATCCTAAAAAAGCAATAAAGATAAAATGTTATTACTAATGTAATCGTGGCTTTCTGTAAAAATCTAGAATATTAAATTATTTGTAAATTTAACAAAAATAACTTTTCAAAAATTCAAAAAAAACATGGAATTCTCCACTGCTACAGTTCTGACGCCGTCAGGAACACCTGACAGATTTTGCATTTTCGTTTTCTGGAAAAATTTCTACAAATATAACCTATTATTTCCTGGAAAAAATTACTGCATAAACTACGAAAGCGGTCAGTACAAACATATGACTCAAACAATCAAACAAACAAAACATAAAATGTGAATTAACTTAAATTTATCTATTTTACATGTTTGAAATGATTCTTAGAAACCGGATATTTCCCCTACACTTATTTTATACAAAATACCTTTGATTGCAATTAAGACTAAGTTAAAAACAAAGAAAAGCATGATCACATATAATTCAAACATATAAGAACAAATAATGAAAATTAAAACACACGACACTCCTAAAATGCATAAAATAAAAAGATTAAATTGCCTCCCAATAAGCGCTTTTCTTTATTAACGAGTCTTGTAGCTAGACTCAAAGTCATTTTCCTAAGAATCATAAAAATGTTCCAAGTCGATAATATCGCTTGGTTTCTCTTTCTCGTATAGTTTCCTAGTTATGGGAATTGATTGAAAGACTCTATCAAATTTCTCTCCATCAGGATCTATTAATTCAATCCTATTGTGCCACGCACCATCTCCTTCCTTTGGTGGCTTATTCCAATCCATTTTCTTCTCAATCATATCCTCTGATTCCCACACATTTCCGTTAAAATTAATCGGTATAGCTCATAGGAATTCCATCATTTTCCTAAACACTAGGACATCCTTAAAGGGATTAAGTTTGGCGTCCCTTATTTCCCATCCCCTAGGTACATGGTTTTCCATAAAGTCTTTCTCCAAATAGTAAAGGGGTCAGACACCTATGTCATTCGTACTAGGTCGCGGGTCATAAGACTTTCGTCTCGCTATGGTAGTCTAATATGGCGTATCCTCGTAACCTATGACGATCTCCTTAACTATAAATATCAACATAGTAATTCCTTCTCCTACCGCTATCTTAGATTTCTAATAATCAATTATGGCACTAACAGTTGCTAAAAATCCTCTTCCTACAAGTAAAGGGCACGTATGGTCGTTTTCCATATCTATGACGTAAAAGTCATCCAAAAGTTTTAACTTCCCTACATATACCTCTACGTTTCTCACAATTCCTATGGGATACGACTTAGTTCCATCCGCTAACCCTAGGACATTCTTGGTCTCTTCTAATAATCTAAATTTTAGCGTTTTGAAGAGATATAGTAGGATTAAATTCACGCATGACCCTAAATCGGCTAAGGTGTCAAAAGGCTTGGAGTCCCCTAATCTACAAGGCAAGATGAATAATCTGAGATCCTTTATTTTCTTTAGCATTTCGCTTTGAATAAATGTGGACCTATTTTTTCCTAACTCAAGGCTCTCGACATATTTATCCAAAATGGCGTTGTACATGGGAGCATGAGCTAGAACTTCAAGAACCGGTAGATTAAAATGGAAATCCTTAAATTCATCTTCTAGAGCTTTTTCGGGTTCTTTTGATTTTGGTGTTTCAATTTCATTGACCGTTAAAGTTTTGACTTGTGGTTGGTCCTTTTGAAAAGTATTTGTTGATTTGAAACATGTTTTGATAGCATTGACCAAATTAAAAGGATTGGAAGAACTTTAGGGATCTTCCATTGGATAAGAATGAACAGACAAAACTGAAGAGGTGAAATTAACATTCAATCTCAGGTTCTTAACCTTGTCACTTGGAAGTGCTCTCGTTATTCGGTCATTGATAGCCTTCAAGAAAGTATCAATCTTATTGGTCATCTCGCTTTGTTATTGTTTGAAATTGGCTTCAAACTTGGATAATCGAGCGTCTTGAGATGTCATAAAGTTAGACACCAATCCTTCGAGATTTGATTAAATATTACAATTTTGAGGATTGTTGTTGAAGGTACGGTTTGGGAATGAACCATTTGGTTAAAAACGATTAGGTGGGTTTGAAAAATTATTTTGAGAATTTTGAGGTTGCCTCCACTTAAGGTTCGGGTGACTTTTCCATGATATATTATAGGTGTCACAAAGGTTATTTTGCTCGGGTTTGAAAGTGAACCACTTACCTCCTGCTTCGTCAGTACGCGAGGATGCGTAATCAGAAAAGATTGCTCGGGATTTTCCATGTAATATTAAGTGTCGTGGGGACCACCGCAAATTTCACATGAAGAAGCGATTTTGTTCACTTTAACAGATGGTTTAGGAGCAAGGTGAGCTTCTATCAAGCGTTGGACTTGCTTCTCTAGCTTAACGAGACGACGGTCGGATGTACTCAGGACATCTTAAGGCAAATATATTGCCTTGACCGGTTTAGCAAAGTCTCTTGGGTCATTCCAACTTTCGTTGTCATAGAGGGCGAGTTCCTCCATAAGTTCCCAAGATTCCTCGGCACTTTTTTCACGTAGTTGGCCACTGGCCGAATGATTGATGGCGTTTCTTGTGGCTTGATTGACATGGTCATAAAGGATTTGGACTTGAAGCCAAAGGTCGATGCCATGATGAGGGACTTTTTGAAGTAAGTCCTTGAAATGAGTCCATGCTTCAAAAAGAGATTCACCATGATGTTGTTGAAACATCAAGATGTCATTTCTAAGTTTAGTAGTTCTCCTCGGTGGGAAAAACTGAGCAAGGAAACGAGTAGTGAGATCATCTTAAGTGGAGATGGATCCCGCGAGTAGACATTCAAGCCAATTGCTAGCTTGATCGCGAAGGGAAATTGAAATAAACGCAGTCGCGTCCTTTCCCTATTTTCACCATTAAGGTCAAGTGAGTCCACAAGTTTTAGAAAATCCTTAAGGTGTTGGTTTGGATCTTCGGACCTGAGTTCATGGAATGCACATCCGTTTTGCACCAATCGGATGGTGTCGGATCGCAGAAGCACCACGTTGTCTCCTTAAAGGAGCTCAATGGTGTTTTGATAGCCTTCGTGGCTTGGTCGGGAATAATCTCCTAAAGTACGGGGTTGATTTCCGTTCGCCATGATGGTAAATTAAAAGAAAGGTTTTACAAAACAAAGGGAACGAAGAAAAGATATACTACAAGAAAGCTAACCTAAACGAAAAATAAAATCTCACTTGATAGGAATCTAACGAGTAGACCTAAGCTAAATAGAATCTAAAACCTAGACTATTTATGGGCAACAGCGCCAAAAACTATGTCATATGTCTCTGATGAAGATATTCAGGAAACATAAGAGGTCAAGGAAACTAAGGAAGTACCAACTTCCCGTGATCTGCCAATCATACACCTTTTGGCCACCTTACGATTTATCCAATCACTTTTCTTAAGCGTCTTTGCAAAAACATGTGTGAAGAAAGCATTAGCTATATAGACAATGGAAAGTTGAGGGAGATTTAAGGTGAACCTTCCCTCTTCAAGGATGGTGTGTTAAAAAAAACGAGAGGACTATGCCCAAACACATAAAAAATTTGAATGGTGATCAAACCAAAAGAACCTTGGGTGGGATAAGATTAGTACAAGGTTTGATGCCGAAATACGATGCTCAAGTGGTTCTCCAAATAAATTGCTAACCTACATAAGGAAAAGGACCTAGAGAATTTTATTTTTCGTTGTTCTATTGGTAACTTAACTGTTAGAAATGCTTTAGCTAATTTAGGAGCTAGTATAAGTATCATGTCACTCTCTATGTATAAAATTTTATGTTTAGGTTATTAAAACATGTTAATATGATCGTAGAAACGGTCGATAGAACTAAGAGATCCAAGGGGTATTGTTAGAATAATGTGCTAGTTTCAAATTAGAAAGTTAATTTATTCCTTGGAGATTTTGTCATATTAGATATGGTCGAGGATTTTAGGATGCCTATCTTATTGGGAGGGACTATTATAGCGACAACTCATGCTAAAATTGATTGTTTTGAAAATTGATTTCGTTGGAGGTGAAGAAATGAAAAACTAGCTGTATAATCGGAAGAAGTTTTAATGAGGGACACTTACGCGCTATAGAGAATCAGTGTGTGGCTTTGGGAAATACCGTGTACTTTTGGACGAGGATTTGTTAAAAAATTAATCATGATTTAATTCTTTTATGATCATTCTTAATGTATAAAGAAATATAAGTTCAATTTAACTTGTTGTCTCGATCGACAAGGGTATATTTACACTTATGAAGGCTCTTTTGTGTGTAGGATATTATATGAGGAGATTAGAGTGATGTTGAACATAATACTCGATCAAGGAGATAATGGGATTTTGATGTTAAGATAAGACTCAGTTTTGCAATAAAACATGGAACATGAAGTAACCTCCCCACACCACAAGTTAATGAAAGGTACATTGGTTGTGGAGGCAATTTTGCCAATGAAAATGGAGACGAGAGTCACATGAGTTCTTGGGCCATCTTGTGACACCTTACAATGATCAAATGTGATGGATGGGACATTATATAGTAAATTAGGGCAGAATAGTATTATTAAAATTATGCATGTATGAAGCCGTTAGGATTGATGTTCCGTGGGGACAGGATATGTGTTTTCAGGATTGAATTAAGGGTGAGTAAGGAAAGGTTGACAAAATGACAGAACAGAGTATCTGGAAGGATTGTATGAGAAAATATCTCTGTGAGACTCCGATGACGAAGAGAGAAATATGACTTTCACATAAGTAATTAAGGAAGAAGGGCATAATGAATATTTTAATCCATAAAATTTTGTTGATAGAGGGGGGGAAAAAGGGGGGGATAACTCATGGGACCATATTTAATAAAGATAAATTAGATGACGACTGGTAATGGTATATAGGAACAACCGATGACGAAGATGACTTGTATTGTTTAAAAGAATACCTAAAGTCACATTCGCACGATGGCTTCAATGATACGGAAAATGAAACGTATAAGGAAAGGTTATGTAAATTAGTCGGTGTGCCAAACAAAACCCATACCTATAGACCAGTCGAGAATAATTTGAGAGAATTACTCGATACAAAATCGGTTACCGGAACGGAAAGATACGTAAAAGGTTATTAAGATTGTTGAGAGAAAGATGAAATTCCAAGAACCATGTCATATTGTCAGCCATAGTATGAGTAGGATTGTTTGAAGAAATGGTGTAGATGGCGTGTACCATAGATCGACGTTAGACCCGACATGAGTCTGACTTAAAGACTCGTTAATAAACAACAATTCTTGTCGGGAGACAACCCGTCTTCTATCCTTTTATTTTACTTTGTTTTCTGTATTTCGTTTGGTTTTGTGTTTTCTTCATCCTTTTCTCAGAGGTTTTTTTTACAATGAAAGAAAAGAGAATGAAGTCGTTCTTGAGCTTCGGTATTTAAGTTGTAAATTTTGGAACACAGCTATAGGTAGGTAACTTCGGCGTATCTGGTATTATAACCAAGTTACGCTGTAAATGGTTCCCTAGTTTTTAAAATTTTGCCCGTGTCCAACTTAATTACGGGTTAACTACTATTTTCGGTTTAGTTAGTTGTCGTATCTATTTCCTGTAGAAAAACCTTTTCTATAAATTATTTTGATTTTACACCAAATCCTTGTTAATTTTTAGTTACGAACTTGTCGGGGCAGGTGCTCCTGAAAACACTCGCGCGACTTCACTCGTCTACTCGGGATACCGAGGGGTTTAAAAGCCTTGTTGCATACGCTAAATGCAACCATGATTCATATGAAAGTGAGTTAGGTTTTTCATGTTAATCATTTTGGTTGCTTTATGTTTTTCTTGTATAATACATATGGTTTGTTAAAGTGAGAATTTCAGGGATCTGAAGTATGCTTTCATGGTATCATCAAAGCTGGAGACCACATTTCTAATACGTGCAACTTAATCATTTCATCCGAAATGTTTAAGCATTTTTAATTCGCGAAATGCAAATTAAAATGTCACCCATTGTTGATGTCTAAGTCGTTTCTTAAAAACCTTTATCACGCCTCTATTATTATATAGATGGTTAATATCTTCCATCCACGTTTCCGCTACCACCTTTAAGACAACCTCGTACCTCGTCGTGTGACTGTTCTATGAACATTCACAATACTTAAGAAGAGCTACATAACTTCGTAGATGAAGTTCATCGTAAGCTAACCGTCATCCGTCATGACATGGTCAAGCTCATCGCTTCCGTTCGTATTTTTCTTCATTTATTCTTTTTATTCTATAATTTATGTCCGGATGAGCACAAATTAAAAGGGAAGGGAAAACACACCTGTTCACATATTTCCTTTAACCAAATACTCTCAAGAACTCACATATGTGATTATTATTCACTAGAAACCAACAATGTAAAACCGAGTCATCCTTACTACTACCAATCTCGAGTCATTCACCTAGTCATCTTCACAAGAAGATTCACCATGTAACCATTCCCCACAAGTGAATTTCGCAATGTAATGTGATATGTGAGAAATCACATATCCTTTTTATACCAAAAATTGCCTTTAAATGAACAAATTGTGCAAATTATGCTTGTATATTGCTTGTTTTGTCATTTGTGATGTGTAGGTACGGATAATGCAAATATCACAAGAAAACAGTCAAAATCGAACAAACACGGACACGGGAACGGATAGAGTACAAAAGAGCCGGAAGTTTCTAGCAAAAAGGTCATCAAGTCAACATAGTCAATCCTTGGTCAACATTGGTCAACACCAAAAGACAAAATCCTCAAAATACCCAAAATGCCCTTATTATTAACTCATTTTCATCAAAAGTCCAAAAACCCTAACACCGTTAGTCCTTTGTTATAAAGGGACTAACGGTCGTTAACCTTTATAACAATACCCTTATATCTCGAGCCCATATAATCCCATAAGCCCAATTCCATTTACCAAGCCCAAGTCAACACCCCGTTACCCTGGGTCAAACAATGGTATAAAGAGAAAAGAAATGAAGCACGGGAAATACCGTTTGTTACTGTTCACCGTCTTCTCCGTTTAACCCATCCTCAAAAACAAAGGGTAAAATGAAATTGACATGGCCAAATGAAGATTCCAAGTGCCAAGCTCCACCTCAGCATCAAAAACGTCACCAAGGCTTTCTATTGGTCAAGTTAACTCAAGGAATGACACGCGTGCTTCAAAGTAACACACTCATATGATGGAAATTGCACTAAAAACAATGGAAAAGAAGCACAAAGCCTCTAACACAAGGATCGCCACGCTGGCAATCCGTGTGCTCACTTAATAATCCAACGATGAAGATTGAAGAGCCAATGATTGCAAGGAATGAAGGGTGTGGATGAAGGGGATCGTCTAACAGACTTGAGGGCCTAGAAACTTCCTTCTCCAGCTATAAATACAGGCATCTCTTCACTCACAAGAGATATCTAGGAGTAGTATAATTTTAGTCTCTTAAGAGATTTCTAGGAGTAGGTTTGATTAGCTTATTATAAATTAGCTTTTAATATGTATATTTTCTTTTCACAAGTAATATCTTTTGCTTATTGTTATTTCAATTTCCCAACATTTGTAAATCAGCTCTTTTTATTATATATAAAGTTTAAGTTTTCTTATTGTGCTCTCTCGGTTTTTATTAATTTACTTTTGTGCTTTATTTTTGGTCTTTAAATATGATCTACAAAACTATTCATTAAAACTTTTAAAAACTATTTAAGTGGATTTCTAAATGGAATTGGAATGGTTGCTTATAGTATTCTAATTGTGGGTAATAGTGCTTGAGGGTCAAGCTATAGGATTTGGACTAGGATTTGGTAGAATAGCTTAAGCTATATGCTTAAGCTGCTATGGATAAGCTTTTAAGTGAGCTCCTCATCCGTGTTTACCTGTGGTGTAAAGGTACACTTCTCTTTTTTAATTTCAGTTTTCCTTTTGTTAGTCATTTAAATAATTTTGCTTAACTCAGAACATAATTGCTTAGAATGCTTATTTGTTGCTTATTCGGATTAGTTTGGCGTGCTTATGCTTATTATAGTTGTATTATGTTACATTGTGCTTAATGATTTAATTTTAAATCTTAGTTTCTTTAATTCTGTTCTTTAATATCAGTTAAAAAAAACCAAAAAATATTAGATTAAGTAAAATAGCTTATTGTTATTCTTATTTTGTGCTTAGGATCTGCTTTTTAGGTTTGTTTGATTCTAATTATTTTCTGGTATTCTTAACTAGTATCATTTTAAATTCAAAATCATATAAGTCAAAAAATGAACTTGAGTGAGTGTGAAAATAAGGGAGTGTCTTGGGGTCAAGCAGTACTTACTAAAGTTAGTACTCTTGAGGCCAATTTAATCCTTTCGTTTTCATTTGTAATTCCTTATTTGGGTTTATATGTGCTGGAAGGATTTATGTTTTGATTTAGGTTTTGATTAAGTTTTTCATTTAGAATTTCTAATTGTTTAAATTTTGGATTCTGTGATCATTAAGCATTTCTAGTTGCATTTTAAGTACTAAAGTAGGTTGTAGCTAAGTTAGTGTCTTTTTTTATATTTAGTTTATGGTTTTTATGTGTAGATATCAAGTTTTTATGTCTGCATTTGTTGGATTTAAGAATTAAGTCTTCTTTGGTTTGCAAACATTTGAATCAGGTAGGATGTAAACAGCAAACAACCAGTTTTGAGTTTAACAATTTCAGAAAGGCAATTGTAGGGGTTTGGGTTCGATAGTTAGCATACTAGTAGGTTTAAGGTCCTAATGTCAATTTGCTATCAATCTTATTTTTGTACCTTAAAAAAAAATTATTTGCTTATTGTCTTTAAGCTCTAAAAGCTGCCTAATTGTACTTTTTAAAGGTTTACAAGCATATACTAAGTACAATAAGCTTGGTTTGCAAGCACTTTTTCATTTGAGTAATTAATTTTCAAAATGATCTTTTATTAATTTAAAAGCTGTTTCATGTAGCTTTAAGGTTAAGGTTTAAGATGGTTTAAGCTAGAAAGTCATTTAATGGATCCATGTTAGCTTTAGGAAATTAAGTTTTAAAGTTCCCTTAGGATGTTTGGTTATCAATTTTCCACCACAAAGTGCCTTTTTTGAGCATTTTAGCTTTTATTGTTATTGATTTCTGTTTATTCTTGTTTTAAAACTAGGTTTTTTAGTTAAAATTTAGTTGTCATTAGCTTAATAGGGTCAAGCTTAGCTTATTTAGTCTTTTCATAAAAAAATTAAAAACATAAAATGGCATAAGTAGCTTTTCATTGTGCTTTTTCTTTGCTTATTTGTATTTCAAAATGACTTTTCTCTGCAGTTTTAAGTAGCTTTTAGGCCAGGCTTTAAGTAGGAATAAAGCTTATCTTCATAAGGTTCTGTCTTTAAGCTTTAATAGTAAGCTTAAAGTCCAGGACTTTGACTGGTTTTTTGAAAATCTTTGTGGATTAACATGAATGCGTATTTGTTTTTCAGCTTATTAGACTTTAGGTCTGGTGCTAATTCTAGTTTAAATTTAGTTATGTAACCTCCCCGTAAAATCACAACGTCAAGCGGAGATTACCTATTTGGGGTTCGCTACTTTCATAGTTCATTCTCACAGGTTACAGAAATTCTGGTTTGAAATTTTGTAATCTTGTTAAATTATAAATTATTGGGACCTTATTTTACTCTGAAATTTTAATCGAATGTGACATTTTCTTAACGTCTCTTTTGAGGTCGTTTTCTGTAACCTGTGAGTATGAACTATGAAGTAGCACCCCAAAGTGGTATTCCGCTGCGTTGTGATTTTATGGGGGTGTTACATAAGCTAAATTTAACTAGAATTAAGCACAGGACTAAAGGCTATAAGCTGAAAAACAAAATAAGCATTCATGGGAATCCACAGATTTCAAAACAGACAAAGTGCTGACTTTAAGCTTAATTTTAAGCTTAAAGACAGAACCTTATGAAGATAAGCTTTATTCCTACTTAAAGCCTGGCCTAAAAGCTACTTAAAACTGCAGAGAAAAGTCATTTTGAAATACAAATAAGCAAAGAAAAAGCACAATGAAAAGCTACTTATGCCATTTTATGTTTTTAATTTTTTTTATGAAAAGACTAAATAAGCTAAGCTTGACCCTATTAAGCTAATGACAACTAAATTTTAATCTAATAAACTAGTTTTAAACAGAAAATAAACAAAATCAATAAGCAATAAGCTAAAATGCTCAAATAAGCACTTTGGTGGAAATTGATAACCAAACAGTCCCTAAGGGGAACTTTAAGCTTAATTTCCTATAAGCTAATGGATCCTTATGACTTTCTAGCTTATACCATCTTAAACCTTAACCAAAAAGCTACATGAAACAGCTTTTAAAAATCATTTTGAAAATCAATTACTCAATGAAAAAGTGGCTTGAAAACAGCTTATTGTACTTAGTATATGCTGAGTAAACTTTTGAAAAGACAATTAGCAACTTTTGAGCTTAAAGACAGATAAGCAAATGAACTTTTAGGTACAAAATAAGTTGAGACAGATTGACATTGACCTTAAACCTACTAGTATGCTAAATATCAAGCCCAAACTCCTACAATTACCTTCTGATATTTAAACTAGAAAATGGTTGTTTGCTGTTTATCACTGCTGATGCAGTTTGCAACCAAAGAAGACTTAATTCTTAAATCCAACAAATGCAGACATAAAAACTTGATCTCTACACATAAAAGACCATAAACTAAATATGAAATAAGACACTAACTTAGCTAAAACCTACTTGAGCTTAAAATGCAACTAGAAATGACTTAATGATCACAGATTCCAAATTAACAATTAGAAATCTTATGAAAACTTAATCAAACCTAATTCAACACATAAATCCTGCACTTATAAACCCAAATATGGAATTTCAAATGAAAACCAAAGGATAAAATGGCCTCAAGCAGTACTAACTTTAGTTAGTACTGCTTGACCCAAACACCCCCTTATTTCACTCAAGTTCATTTTTGACTTATAAAATTTGAATTTAATGATCAAAGTTTAGATACCAGATAATAATAAGATTCAAACAAACCTAATAAGCAAATCAAAGCAGACAAATAAGCAGAACAATAAGCTATTTTACTTAAGCTAATATTTTTGGTTTTTTCACTGATTTTAAGACAAATTATAGAAAACTAAGATTTAAAACTAATCATTAAGCACTATTAACATAAGACAACTATAATAAGCATAAGCAAGCTAAACTAACAGGAATAAGCAGACAAATAAGCAGTTTAAGCAATTATGCAGAGTTAAGCTAAATTATTTAAATGACAACAAAGGAAAACTGAAATTAAAAAGAGAAGTGTACCTTACACCTCAGCTAAACAGAGGTGAGAGCTCACTTAGAGCTTATCCAAAGCAGCTTAAGCTTATTACCAAATCCTAGTCTAATCCTATAGCTTGACCCTCAAGCACTATTACCCACTTGGATTCTATAAGCAGCCATCCAATTCCATTTAGAATCCAAGTAATTGAGTTTTTAGAAGTTTATGAATAGTTTGAGAGCTTATGGAATAGTTTCAAAGCTTATTTAACCATATTAAAGCACAAAAGTAAATTTATGAAAAACGAAGAGCACAATAAGAAAACTTAAACTTATATTAATAAAAGAGCTGATTACAAAGGTGAAATTGAAATTACAATAAGCTAAAACATTACTTGAAAGAAAATTACATATTAAAAGCTAATTTATAATAAGCTACTCAAAACTACTCCTAAATATCTCTTATGAGTGAAGAGATGCCTGTATTTATAGCTGGAGAAGGAAGTTTCTAGGCCCTCAAGTCTGTTAGACACTCCCCTTCATCCACACCCTTAATTCCTTGCAACTATTAGCTCTTCAATCTTCACCGTTAGATTATTAAGTGAGCACACGGATTGCCAGCGTGGCAATCCTTGTGTCAGAGACTTTGTGCTTCTTTTCCATTGTTTTTAGTGCAATTTCCATCATATGAGTGTGTTACTTTAAAGCACGCGTGTCATTCCTTGAGTTAACTTGACCAATAGAAAACCTTGGTGACGTTTTTTATGCTGAGGTGGAGCTTGGCACTTGGAATCTTCATTTGGCCATGTAAATTTCATTTTACCCTTTGTTTTTGAGGATGGGTTAAACGGAGAAGACGGTGAACAGTAACAAACGGTATTTCATGCACTTCATTTCTTTTCTCTTTATACCATTGTTTGACCCAAGGTAACGGGGTGTTGACTTGGGCTTGGTAAATGAAATTGGGCTTATAGGATTATATGGGCTCGAGATATAAGGGTTATAGTTATAAGAGATAACAACCGTTATCTCTTTAATAAAAAAGAGATAACGGTGTTAGGGTTTTTAGGGCTTTTGATGAATTTGGGTTAACAATAAGGGCATTTTGGGTATTTTGAGGATTTTGGCATTTTGTGGTTTGACCATTGTTGACCAGGACTTGACTTTGTTGACCTTTTGCTAGAAACTTCTGGCTCTTTTGTACTCTATCCGTTCCCGTGTCCGTGTTTGTCCGATTTTGACTGTTTTCTTGTGATATTTGCATTATCCGTACCTACACATTCACAAACAACAAAATACACAAATACAAGCATATTTTTGCACATTTTGATCATTTATAGGCCATTTTTTGGTATACAAAAGATATGTGATTTCTCACATATCAGGTATCTTGCACTAAAAATGAGTGCAACAAAGGGTTTTATCACGGGAGATCGACAAGTCGATAAACACACACAATAACACACATATGGGCTAATTTGGTGTAAATCCTAAAATTTCACCTTTTTGAACTATCTATCCCAATTGCACCGAGAAAACTCAGTGCAATACTCATCTATGGTATTGTAATGATATACGTGCCAAGTTTTATAACCCAATACTACCGGCACACTCATATTTGGTGGATTATGTCATATAAGAAAATGGAATATAAGGCTAAATCCTCACCAATGAAATAATGGGTAGTTGTGCTTGGCATATATCTATGATAGTTTTGGTAAAGAAAAACATGTTAAAAAATTTAAAAATGGCACAATTTGTCAAAAACAAACTAGCCAAAACCAAGGAAAATAAAGGTCAAGTGGTAATTCTAATCCCCCCACTTAAGTTGTACAATGTCCCTATTATACATAAAATGGAAAAAATTTGAAGGAAAGAGTAGAATTTAAACAAAAAGACTCCCCTGAGTTTGCTCGACATGATCGAAGATACACGTATTAGAATGTGTCTCGCTTTGAGATCCATGAGCAGACGTCAGATCCCTGAATTCACTTTAACAAGCCATATGTATTATACAAGAAAAACATAAAGCAACCAAAATGATTAACATGAAAAACCTAACTCACTTTCATATGAATCATGGTTGCATTTAGCGTATGCAACAAGGCTTTTAAACCCCTCGGTATCCCGAGTAGACGAGTGAAGTCGCGCGAGTGTTTTCAGGGAGCACGCCCACAAAGTTCGTACTAAAATTTACAAGGTTTGGTGTAAATTCAAAATTATTTTTGAAAAGGTTTTCTACAGGAAATAGTTACGACATAACTAAACCGAATTAGTTACGCCGTAATTAAGTGGACTCGGGCAAAATTTTAAAACTAGGGAACCAGTTACAGCGTAACTTGGTTATACCAGTTACGCCGTAGTTACCTACTATAGCTGTGTCCCAAAAGTTTCAACTTAATTACGAGCTAAGACGACTTCATTCGTCTTTTCTTCATTGTAAAAACCTGAGAAAAGGATGAAGAAAACACAAAACCAAACGAAATACAGAAACAAAGTAAAATAAAAGGATAGAAGACGGGTTGTCTCCCGACAAGCATTGTTGTTTATTAACGAGTCTTTAAGTCAGACTCATGTCGGGTCTACGTCGTTCTTTGGACACGTCCATCTGCATCCATTTCTTCAAACAATCCGACTCTTACTATGGCGACATTAGACATGGTTCTTGGTATTTCATCTTTCTCAACAATCTTAACCTTTACGTATCTTTCGTCCGGTCCGATTTTGTATCGAGTAATCTCAAATTTCTCGACTGTCATAGGTAGGGGTTTTTTGTATGGCACACCGACTAATTTACATAACCTTTCCTTATACGTTTCATTTTCCGTATCATTGAAGCCATCGTGCGAATGTGACTTTAGGTATTCTTTTAAACAATACAAGTCATCTTCGTCATCGGTTGTTCCTATATACCATTACCAGTCGTCATCTAATTTATCTTTAATTAGGTCCCATGTTATCCCCCTTTTCTCATCAACAAAATTTTATGGATTAAAATATTCATTATGCCCTTCTTCCTTAATTACTTATGTGAAAGTCATATTTCTCTCTTCGTCATCGGAGTCTCACAGAGATATTTTCTCATACAATCCTTCCAGATACTCTGTTCTGTCATTTTGTCAACCTTTCCATGACTCACCCTTAATCAATCCTTGAAACTCATTCCTTCCCACGGAACATCAATCCTATCGGCATCATTCATGCATATTTAATAATATCTATTCTCCTAATTACTATATATGTCCCCTCCATCACATTGATCATTGTTAGGGTCACAAGATGCCCAAAACTCATGTGACTCTCCTTTTCATTGCAAAATTGCCTCACACCAATGTACCTTTCATTTAACTTGTGGTGTGGGAGGTACTTCATGTTCCTTGTTGCACTGAGGCTTATCTAACGATCCAATATCCCATGGATCTCCTTGATCGAGTTTTGTGTTCAACATATACTCTATCTCCTCATATAATTCCTTCACAAAGACTTCATAAGTGTAAATATACGTGTCGATAGACAACAAGTAATTGAACTTATTATTTTTTATACATGAAGTATGATCATATAAGAATAAATCATGATTAATTTTTAACAAATCCTCGTCCATGTTGTACTCGGTATTTCAAAGTGCACACACTGATTCTATAGGCGTAAGTGTCTCATTAAAACTGTCTTCGATTATAACACTAGTTTTTCATTTCTCACCTCCAACAAAATCAATTTTCTAAAACATTAATTTCAGCATGAGTTGTCGCTAGTAATAGTCTCCCTAATATGATAGGCATCCTAAAATCCTCGACCATATCTAATATGACAAAATCTACAGGAATATTGACTTTCAAATTTTAACTAGTCAAAAATACTAACAATCCCCTTGGATGCTCTTAAGTTCTTCGACCGTTTCTAAACGATCATATTATCATGTTTTTAATAACCTAAACATAAATTTTATACATAGAGATGACATGATACTTGCTACTGAGCTCCTAAATTAGCTAAAGCATTTCTAACAGTTAAGTTACCAATAGAACAACGAAAAATAAAATTCTCTAGGTCCTTTTCCTTAGGTGGTAGCAGATTTTGGAGAACCATTGAGCATCGGGCATCAAACTTGACATCTTATCCCTCTAAGGTTCTTGGTTTGTTCACCATTAAATTTTTTATGTGTTTGGCATAGTCGTGCGGTATTTTCCCCCATTGATGAGAAGGAAGTTTCCACCCTTAATCTCCCTCAAACTTTCCATTGTCTTGATAGCTAATGCTTCTTCAACATGTTGCGCAAGGCGCCTATGAAATGGTATTGATAAATCGTAAGGTGCCACATAAAGGTGTATGATTGGCAGATCACGGGAAGTTGGTACTTCCTTAGTTTCCTTGACCTCTTATGTTTCCTGAATATCTTCATCAAAGACATATGACATAGTTTTTGGCGCTGTTGCCCGGAAATAGTCTAGGTTTCAGATTCTATTTAGCTTAGGTCTACTCGCTAGATTCCTATCAAGTGAGATTTTAATTTTCGTTTAGGTTAGCTTTCTTGTAGTATATATTTTCTTCGTTCCCTTTGTTTTGTAAAACCTTTCTTTTAATTTACCATCATGGCGAACGGAAATCAACCCTGTACTTTAAGAGATTATTCCCGACCAAGCCACAAAGGCTATCAAAACACCATTGAGCTCCTCGAAGGAGACAATGTGGTGCTTCTGCTCCGACACCATCCGATTGGTGCAAAACGGATGTGCATTTCACGAACTTAGGTCTGAAGATCCAAACCAACACCTTAAGGATTTTCTAAAACTTGTGGACTCACTTGACCTTAATGGTGAAAATAGGGAAAGGACGCGACTGCGTTTATTTCAATTTCCCTTCGCGATCAAGCTAGCAATTGACTTGAACGTCTATCCGCGAGATCCATCTCCACTTGAGAGGATCTCACTACCCGTTTCCTTGCTTAGTTTTTCCTACCGGTGAGAACTACTAAACTCAAAAATGACATCTTGATGTTCCAACAAAATCATGGTGAATCTCTTTTCAAAGCATGGACTCGTTTTAAGTACTTACTCTAAAAATCCCCTTATCATGGCATCGACCTTTGGCTTCAAGTCCAAATCCTTTATGACCATGTCAATCAAGCCACAAGAAACGCTGATCAGCTCTGACTATACCTTAAAATATATATAATATAATAAAATATCAAATATACAGTAAGAATAGTTTAAGAGCAGAGTCAATGATACCGAGAAGTAGTATAGAGCTTTCCCGGGTCGTAAATCCCCAACGAGGCTGGAATAGTGAATCGATAACGAATGAATTGATGATTGAATTGAGAAACAAATGATATAGAATTTTTAACTAATAAACTAAAAATTAATTAAAGAAAACTAAATTATTCTACGGGGAACAAGCAATGGAACATTGGGAATCTTAAATTACTACGGGGAACAAAAATAGTTTATACGAAAAATCCTACACACGGGGGGGGGGGGGGGCATAAATAAATGGCGATGGAAATCCTAAGAAATCTACTGGAAACAAAATTAGGCTAAAAATAAATTAACTAAATAAATTAAAACTAATAACTAAATTAAACATGCAATTAAAGACAAATACCGGGAATTAAATCGCAAGCTAAAACTAAAAATTACAAAAATAAAGTCATAAAATTAATTTTAAAATTTAAATAAATTAAAAATATTCTAACTTAAAAGAAAATGTAAAAAATTTCAAAATCGGAGTTAAAAAGCGAACAAAACGGTAAGAAACGAAAAAGTCGAACTCGTAAACGAGCCATATGTATTATACAAGAAAAACATAAAGCAACCAAAATGATTAATATGAAAAACCTAACTCACTTTCATATGAATCATGGTTGAATTTAGCGTATGCAACAAGGCTTTTAAACCCCTCGGTATCCCGAGTAGACGAGTGAAGTCACGTGAGGGTTTTCAGGGAGCACGCCCACAAAGTTCTTACTAAAATTTACAAGGTTTGGTGTAAATTCAAAATTACTTTTGAAAAGGTTTTCTACAGGAAATAGTTACGACATAACTAAACCGAATTAGTTACGCCGTAATTAAGTGGACTCGGGCAAAATTTTAAAACTGGGGAACCAGTTACAACGTAACTTGGTTATACCAGTTACGCCGTAGTTACCTACTGTAGCTGTGTCCCAAAAGTTTCAACTTAATTACGAGCTAAGACGACTTCATTCATCTTCTCTTCATTGTAAAAACCTGAGAAAAGGATGAAGAAAACACAAAACCAAACGAAATACAGAAAACAAAGTAAAATAAAAGGATAGAAGACGGGTTGTCTCCCGACAAGAATTGTTGTTTATTAACGAGTCTTTAAGTAAGACTCATGCCGGGTCTACGTCGTTCTTTGGACACGTCCATCTGCGTCCATTTCTTTAAACAATCTGACTCTTACTATGGCGACATTAGACATGGTTCTTGGTATTTCATCTTTCTCAACAATCTTAACCTTTACATATCTTTTGTCCAGTCCGATTTTATATCGAGTAATCTCAAATTTCTCGACTGTCATAGGTAGGGGTTTTTTGTATGGCACACCGACTAATTTACATAACCTTTCCTTATACGTTTCATTTTCCGTATCATTGAAGCCATCGTGCGAATGTGACTTTAGGTATTCTTTTAAACAATACAAGTCATCTTCGTTGTCGGTTGTTCCTATATACCATTACCAGTCGTCATCTAATTTATCTTTAATTAGGTCCCATGTTATCCCCCTTTTCTCATCATTAAAATTTTATGGATTAAAATATTCATTATGCCCTTCTTCCTTAATTACTTATGTGAAAGTCGTATTTCTCTCTTCGTCATCGGAGTCTCACAGAGATATTTTCTCATACAATCCTTCCAGATACTCTGTTCTGTCATTTTGTCAACCTTTCCATGACTCACCCTTAATCAATCCTTGAAACTTATTCCTTCCCACAGAACATCAATCCTATCGGCATCATTCATGCATATTTAATAATATCTATTCTCCTAATTACTAGATATGTCCCCTCCATCACATTGATCATTGTAAGGGTCACAAGATGCCTAAAACTCATGTGACTCTCCTTTTCATTGCAAAATTGCCTCACACCAATGTACCTTTCATTTAACTTGTGGTGTGGGAGGTACTTAATGTTCCTTGTTGCACTGAGGCTTATCTAACGATCCAATATCCCATGGATCTCCTTGATCGAGTTTTGTGTTCAACATATACTCTATCTCCTCATATAATTCCTTCACAAAGACTTCATAAGTGTAAACATACGTGTCGATAGACAACAAGTAATTGAACTTATTATTTTTTATACATGAAGTATGATCATATAAGAATAAATCATGATTAATTTTTAACAAATCCTCGTCCATGTTGTACTCGGTATTCCAAAGTGCACACACTGATTCTATAGGCGTAAGTGTCTCATTAAAACTGTCTTCGATTATAACACTAGTTTTTCATTTCTCACCTCCAACGAAATCAATTTTCTAAAACATCAATTTTAGCATGAGTTGTCGCTAGTAATAGTCTCCCTAATATGATAGGCATCCTAAAATCCTCGACCATATCTAATATGACAAAATCTACAAGGAATATGAACTTGTCAATTTTAACTAGCAAATTTTCTACAATACCCCTTGGGATGCTCTTAGTTCTATCGACCGTTTCTACGATCATATTAACATGTTTTAATAACATAAACATAAAATTTTATACATAGAGAGTGGCATGATACTTATACTAGCTCCTAAATTAGCTAAAGCATTTCTAACAGTTAAGTTACCAATAGAACAATGAAAAATTAAATTCTCTAGGTCCTTTTCCTTAGGTGGTAGCAGATTTTGGAGAACCACTGAGCATCGGGCATCAAACTTGACATCTTATCCCTCCAAGGTTCTTGGTTTGTTCACCATTAAATTTTTTATGTGTTTGGCATAGTCGTCGGTTTTTTACCTCCTTGATGAGGGGAAGGTTCACCTTAATCTCCCTCAAACTTTCCATTGTCTTGATAGCTAATGCTTCTTCAACATGTTGCGCAAGGCGCCTATGAAATGGTATTGATAAATCGTAAGGTGCCACATAAAGGTGTATGATTGGCAGATCACGGGAAGTTGGTACTTCCTTAGTTTCCTTGACCTCTTATGTTTCCTGAATATCTTCATCAGAGACATATGACATAGTTTTTGGCGCTGTTGCCCATAAATAGTCTAGGTTTTAGATTCTATTTAGCTTAGGTCTACTCGTTAGATTCCTATCAAGTGAGATTTTATTTTTCGTTTAGGTTAGCTTTCTTGTAGTATATCTTTTCTTCGTTCCCTTTGTTTTGTAAAACCTTTCTTTTCGTTTATCATCATGCTGGAAGGAAATCAACCCTGTACTTTAGGAGATTATTCCCGACCAAGCCACGAGGGCTATTGAAACACCATTGAGCTTCCCCAAGGAGACAATGTGGTGCCTCTGCGATTCGACACCATCTGATTAGTGCAAAATGAATGTGCATTCCACGGACTCCGGTCCAAAGATCCAAACTAACACCTTAAGGATTTTCTAAAACCTGTGGACTAACTTAACCTTAATGGTGTAAATAAGGAAAGGACATGACTGTGTTTATTTTAATTTTCCCTTCTGATCAAGCTAGCAATTGGCTTGAATGTCTACCTGCATGATCCATCTCCACATAGGAGGATCTCACTACCTTTTTCCTTGCTTAGTTTTTCCTACCGAGAAGAACCACTAAGCTTAGAAATGATATTTTGATGTTTCAACAACATCATGGTAAATCTATTTTCAAAGCATGGACTTGTGTTAAGGACATACTTTAAAAAGTCCCTCATCATGACATTGATCTTTGGTTTCAAATCCATGTCTTTTATGACCATGTCAATCAAGCCACAAGGCGCATCATCGATCATTCGGCAGGTGGCAAGCTACGTGACAAAAGTGTCGAGGAATCTTAGGAACTAATAGAGGACCCTGCCCTCTATGACAACAAAAGTTGGAATGACCTAAGAGATCTCGCAAAACCGGTCAAGGCAATATATTTGCCTTAAGATGTCCTGAGTACATCCGACCGTCGTCTCGTTAAGCTAGAGACTTTCACAAGCGCTATATTCCTACGTTTCAACATCCTAATTTCTCGATCCATAATCTCTACAGATTCCTTGACAAAACAAAGTATGACTTGTCCGACCTTTAGATTCTCATCCATGGCACGATGCAAAATTAGCATTACCGCCAAACCTCTTTAGATTTGACACATAAAGGTGGTCATACACCTACACACTCCAGGTAACCTCAACCTATAACCATAAACAAGACCAAATCTTCAAAGGAATCTCAAAATGGTACTGACATATCTCGGTGCTAAACTTACCCCTGCTTTCCAAAACGCACTACGCCCTTCCATGGCGACACCCTTAATAATACTCGATCACCCACCTCAAACTCTAACGGTTTACGTCTCTTATCCTCATAGCTCTTTTGACGGTCTCTCGCCGCTTTGAGCTTTTCCTTCATCAATACCACCTTATCAGTCATTTCTTGTACTAACTCAAGTCCAGTCAAACTACTCTCTCTAATCTATGCCCATAGAACATGCGACCTACATTTCCTTCCATACAAAGCTTTAAACGGAGCACACCGAATGCTCAAATAATAACTACCACCAAAATCGATAAGACATGCCCTCATTATATCTTCCAAAGTCTGAATCATACGTCCACTTTTTCCATCCGCTGGAGGATGCTAAGACGTACTCAAATCCAATTGCGTCTCTAACATTTTCCGCAATGTCTTCTAAAACCAAAAGGTAAATCTTCTATCTTAAAATGAGTTGATTGTCACCAGAATTCCATTCCTTGCTATTATCTCATCAATATAAATCCTTGCCAACTTCACATCTTGAAATCTTCTTGTATAGCTAGAAAATAAAGCCTAAACTTTGTAGGTCTGATCAGACCATCATACACCACTCAAACCACATCATACTCACAACTTTGACCTTGGAAATTTTAGTGATAGAAATCCAGTGGATTCTATCTCATTATCACACTCAAGTAAACTCAGGTCTGGTTGCAGCAACCAAATTCTTTGACATTGCAGCCTTCACCTCTTAAACAAATCTGACAATTTCTAACATAGGTAGCTATATCCTCTTCTACACGTGGCTACCAATACATGTCTCCAAGGTTAGTACGTCTTATCCGCTCCCGGATGTACCAAGTACCTTGATGCATGGGCCTCATCCATTACACTTCCCACCAATAACCCAAATCTGATCCATAAAGTACAAACTCTCATCTCCTTTTCTTTCCATCTGTGGATCTAAACCATGTACCTTTTGCAAGTACATTATCTTGCTTGAACGCCTCACTTTGGGCTGCCAGTATCTTCCTAGCTGACTCTTCTTGATTTTCACTCTCTGCCATTTCTACTTAACGCATCACCCACTACATTTGCTTTATCGAAGTATCACACAAATCATTCTTCAAAGTTTGAAAAGCCTCCTCTTGTCCTACGCTCCACTCATACTTCTGGTTCCTCTCAGCTAGGGAGGTAAGTGGGTTCAACAATCTAAAAAAAATCACGATGAACGTCGATAGTAACCTGACAATCCTAAGAATACTTTCGATTCCTCACTGCCTCACTCTTACCTAAAGAGTCCATATGATTACGTTATGGTACCATGTGACCAGAAAATGCACTTCTTCTAACCAAGAACACACACTAGCACAACTTATCCTAACAACTCTCCTTCCTCAGTGACTCCAACACTAACAATCACAATGAACTTCATTGTTCCTCCTAATAGACTTTGGAGTAGGTCCAAATTCATTAATGAATACGGATAACAACCCTACCTATGTTAAGTCGGTTACAAAACCCGGATCATTAAGTCCATAAAACTGTTGGGCAATTGGTAACCCCAAGAGTATAACCGTAGACTCAAGAATGGCCCGGATCTCGTATTAAAACAACATCTTGGAATGGCATCCTCAGGCACATCATAGCTATGAGAACCTACTGAAATCTATCTTTAAGAATGTGACAACGCTCCTCGTAACTGTTCAAGACAATTATCAATCTAGGGAGTGGATAAACGGTTTTAAAACAGTTAATTTGTTTAACCCCTATGAACAAATAACTCATGCGAAAAGAACCATCCTTCTTTCTCAACAAATACCACCGTGCTACCCCATGGGAAAATGACTATGCATATGAAACCCTTAACTTCTAACTCTTGAAGTTGTCAGAGGTAACAATCTTGCATTATCCAGGGTGCTAGAAGAAGGAGCTTTCGCGACTAGCCGTCCCACTCCATAAACTAAGTCTACGTGGAACTTAACTTGTCGTTGCGGTGGTCATTGACAAGTCTTCCGGAAACACATCAATAAAATCTCGTACGACAGAAATATCACTCAAGTCCGATTCACCTTCCTTTGTGTTCATTATGGTTTTCATGACTCCTTGAGTACGTTCACCATGAACCCGAAGTATTTCTTCACCTTCCAACGGTATCCAAACCACCTTCTCATGACATACTATCACAAACTTCCTCTTTGACAACCAGTCCATTCCCACAATTACATCAAAGCTTTTACGACTCAACGGTATCAATGAACTCCAAGGGTTTTACAACAATCGATCATAGGATAACTAAACAAATATTGAGTCCAAAAGGCTAGAATCATATAGGAGTATTCCACATAAGCAAATAGACGGGGATCAAATACATAAGAATCCTTCTGACAAGAAAGGGTACGTATATGCTAACCTCGTAAACAACGCGGTACGAAACAAAAATCAACAGGCGTACCACGACAAAAGAACACATAAAAAATACAATACAAAAGACGAAAATTCTTATACAAATTATTGACTTTACTCGAAAGACCAAATTAAATAATGTTTTTATAAAAATCAATTTAAAATAAAGAAAGTCACTTTAAGTATAAAATCATTTTAAATAATAAATAAAATTGTCTTAAATGTAATCTTTATAAAATTCATTCTGGTTGTCATAAAAAATCTAGAGATGGTTATCTAATGGTGTATCGTATCTTACCACTATGAATCACTTTAAACATGCTTTTTTATAATAAAATAAAAATTAATTTTAACCACTCAACCAATTTTCATATCCTATTTTCATAGCCATATTAAACATATCTATTTACAAATATCATTTAAACACAGTTTTCTCAACACTAACCCAATAAATTCAAAAGGGTCTTTTATAATTAGACCATCAAATTATAAAATATGTTACTCAAACAAAGGACACCATAATACCAAAAGGGATCGTAAAATACCGTATAGGCTATAAGACAATTATATTGTTTGAAAACGAAAGAAAATACCTGGAACCATATACTCAAAATAAAATCAAGCGAACTCGTACAAGAAAAATCATGCAAGACATTAGGTACCAAAAAGAAAACGTAAGGTCTTATCTAAAATAACGATCAATAGAGCAAACCTAAAAGCATCGTTACTAACACGTCGCCAATGGGTTGCAAAGACCAAGGGATACACAACCAAGGGAGTAATGATCCACACTAATATGCTAGGAACAATTAGTGCTTAAAAGAAACGTTTGATACTCATATGAGTAATCACTGCAACAAAAGAACTAACGAAACACACCTATATCCGAAAGAGCAGATCCGAACAACCAATATACATCAAGACATCCAATAGGAAAAATCAGGTATCCTTACTAACAAAGTACGATGAAAGGATGCTAAGCTTAGACTTAGGAAATCCAAACAAACAACCGAGCAAACAAGAAACCTCTATAATAGTAATACTAGGTATCCCCAAATACTAGATAGAAGAGAAACTTACTATCTATACAACTCAACTTAACATATCCTCCAATTAGGGTAAGAGAATAATTCTCTACCCATACCACCATCCTAATCATGAATGCTCATATAAAAAAAATATTACACTACCACCTTACAACTAAACACAAATAAATGCAATCATGGTCACAAGTCTACGTATGTGATGCTTTTATAATTATGTTGGCCGCCATAATTATAAGTGCCTCCTTTCACACGTGTACTTACTTTGAAGACTACCCATTTCAATCATAATTCACATATAAGCACATATACCATATTGCACATCTTAAACCACTCCAACTTAACACATAAAGGATGATCCATCAAATAACTACTTAGTTATATCAAAATAAAATCGAAACGACATAAAGGAACGAAAGTCTCGCAACGACTCCCAAAATATGAAATATTTGAAAGAAATAATCAATAACAACAAGATGAGGTAAAGGATGGGATAAACTTATGTTAGGCCTTGCTTGGGTTTGACTTTGCCTCCGTAAGAATCACCTGACTCCGCGGGTCTAGCCCTACTATATGCATCCGACAAACGATCAACTATCCTATCTCCTTTGGTTTCACAAGAGGCTCCTCTTATGGATCCTTATAACGCTTAAGTCCAGTTGGGAAAACGGTTCCCCAACGAGGCTTCTTACGGGTAGGGGAAAAACATAACTAAAATACTAAGAAAGTAATACATATCATATCAGATAATGGTAGGCAAAATAACTAAAATGACAACTTAGCAAAATACGAGTTAATAACCCGTTCTCCAGTTAACAGTCGTGCTGGTACGCGCTGCATGACGATTCTCGCGGAACACGGGAAAACTTCCCGGAACGCATTAAAATGACAACGTAAACACTCCTATACGGAAAGATGAATCAAAAATTGATTCACTTATGTCACACCCCTCCAAGGAGGAAACGCGAGGCGCGAGGAGAAAGGGAATCATCACAACACATTAGCGTCTATATAGAGAAACTAAATCATGCATAAAATACAAGGTATAGACACGCAGTGTCATGAAAATACCCAAACACATCAACAAAAAAACAAAAGGCGTCTGACATTGAAATAAAGGCAGTTCATGCCAACGTCATGACATGCAAACACTCATACATCCTAATAAAGCAAAACAAATAACTTTCATCATCCAAAACAAATAACGAAATCTAGATAACTAAACTTCGCCAGCTGCCTACGGTCCATCTAGCCACTTTTCCTTGAAAAAAAAACTTTACTCTCATCCTGCTGAATCCCTGAAAATGATGCTTATACGTCAACACAATGGTTGGAGAGAAACATAGGTTTTGAGACACTCGTAACCAATCAGTTTCCAAAACAATTTAAAAACCAAATCTTGCATTATAAAACAATAACGCTTGCATCAATTATGCTAACTAACATACAAGCCTAACATGCAACTAAATCCCAATCAAACACTCACATCACAAAGCGGATGTCCTCAATCCTCAATTTTTTTGGATCATACCAAAATCCGTTTGTGTGTGTTTCCCCCCTAGCTTCAGCCCATGGATACCCGCAAGTAACTCCTCTTGACTATGCCACACATCAATATCACATTCACATAACATGTACTACATAACGCATATCATCACAATAATAGTCCTAAGGCATTTACCTAACACATAATCACAAATTCAAAAATCATTTCAACAACTAATTTAAAACTCATTTCAACACTTGCATCATTTCCATCCCAAGTTTAAAACGCAATAAAAAGTGGGACTATGTAACTCACCTGAATGCTCAAAACGCAGCTTCCAATTCCTATCACACAACTATACAAATAAATAAACACGGTTACACGCGACCAAGCTAAAAGCTCTGGTCCATGTAACACACATATGATGGATGTCTAAGGGTTTGATTAACCATCGTGGGTCACCCCGACACCATGCCCAACCTTAACCACCTCATTAACACATTACACTAGTTAACTAGAATTTATTCAAAAATGCAGAATTTTAGTGTATCATTACTAACTTAAAACCCTTACTTGCTGACCTTTATAAATTATACCAAAAATTACCTAAGTTCATTTTTGAGTTTATTAACTGCCTTGTGATTCTCAACTACTCATTACATGTGAAACTATCCCAAATAAAATCAAACTTCGAAGCTGTCCCAATTCGGATCTGATTGCACACTAAAATGTATGGCCCTAATTACCCTACTTAGACACACAATCAGAATCTATCCTTTTAGGGTTTCTTTATATACATATAGAAATTATTCACTGTAGATTGACTAACCTTAATTCCACTTTTAAGTAAGGGTTTTACCCTCCTAAACATGACCAAATTTTGTCCTGTATTCACTGTTTTGACAACTTTTCTTGTACCCAATATTTAACCAACTTCCAGAACTCCAAATCATTCAAGGCCGGACTTTCTGGAAAATAGAATCTTTGAACTAAAATTTAGGCACTTGAATCATATCAAAACACGTTTTTAACATCTAGATATCATCAGTTGAACACTGCCCTAAATTCTGCTCAACTCTAAATCATGTTCTAACGCAAACCCTAACATGCAACATGCATGATTATAACCCTAAACTAACCCTAATCATCATACCATCATTAAAGTTTATATATAATATGTATTTTATGTGAACCCTAGATCCATCATATTAATTGTTACATGATTTAAAGAAAACTAAACAACTAGGGTTAACGAACATACCTAAACCTTGATTCTTGAACACTAAATCACCAACTTATTCTTGATTAATTTTTTTTTTCTTCTTCTTGAGGGTTCGGCCGATCACAAGGGAAGAGGGAGAGAAACAATAATTTAGGGTTTTATTAAATTTGTATTTATACTAATAGAATCCTAATTGCAATTAAATTGTTTCCTTTTTTTCTTTTCCCCTATATCCGGTCGAACACCCCTTTATTTATATATTTTTTATTTAATTATTAATTTACTAATTATCTTCACCTTAAGTTCTCATAAAAATCTAAGCTAATTTGGATAAAACTTTTTACACAAACGCTACTTACTAAACTTTCAAAAAATAACTTTTCATTTTTCATTTCACTTTCTATATTTAGAAAGTCTACCTTAAATATCCAAATTTCACTCACTTCACTTATTTCCAACATGATACATTTCCCAAAACCGCTTAACAGAAACTCATCCAACTATTTACGTAGCATTGCATGCAATACGCCTTTCTTTTCCATTATCACTATAAGTGAACAAATGGAATACTCATCACCAAACACAAATGCACTCAAAATGAGATGATCATACACCTCAAAACGATATCATGCACCTATTCAAACCACTTAGCACACATAAATTACACATAGCACACAAGAATCACACAAAATGAACTCTTAGCCATATCTAAAGGTATCACTAACCTGATTAAATCACGGATGTTACAGTATCCCCTCCTTGAGGAAATCTCGTCCCGAGATTTAACTAGCAGGCTCAACAACTCGGTCTACGAACAACTGTGAATACTTAATCCTCATCTGGTCTTCGTGTTCCCAAGTAAACTCAATACCACGTTTCGAATTCCATCTAACTTTCACAAGTGCTATTTTCCTACGTTTTAACTTCTTAATTTCTCGATCCATAATCTTTATAGGTTCCTCGACAAAATGAAGTGTCTTGTCGACCTTGATCTCATCCGATGGCACATGTAAATTAGCATCCGCCAGACACTTCTTCAGATTTGACACATGAAAGGTGTCATGCACGTTATTCAACTCCTCAGGTAACCTCAACCTATAAGCTACAAGGCTAATCCTTTCAACGATCTTAAACGGCCCTACATATCTTGGTGCTAACTTATCCTTCTTTCCAAAATGCATTACGCCCTTCCAAGGCGACACCTTTAATAATAACCGATCACCTACCTTAAACTTTACCGGTTTACGTCTCTTATCCGCATAGCTCTTTTGACGATCTCTCGTCGCTTTAAGCTTTTCCTTTATCAATACCACCGTATCTATCGTCTCTAGTACTAACTCAGGTCCAATCAAACTGCCCTCTCCAATCTCTGCCCATAACACAGGTGACCTATACTTCCTACCATACAAGGCCTTAAACGGAGCACACCAAAGGCTCGAATGATAACTGTTGCTATAAGAAAACTCGACTAATGGTAGATGGACATTCCAACTACCACCAAAATCTATAACGCACGCCTTTAATATATCTTCCACCGTCTGAGGATGATAAGCAGTACTCAAGTCTAATCTTGTCCCTAACGCTTGTTGTACTGTTTGCCAAAAGTGTAAAGTAAATCGCCCATCTCGATCCGAAATAATCGACACGGGCACTCTATGACGTGCCACAATTACATCAATATATAATCTTGCTAACTTCTCCGTATTAAAATCCTCACGAATTGCTAGGAAATGAGCCAATTTGGTAAGTCTGTCGACTATTACCCATATCGCATCAGGCCTACTTCTTGACCTAGGTAACTTGGTAATAAGATCCATAGTGATCTTATCCCACTTCCACTCTGGTATCTCAGGTTGTTGCAGTAAACCCGAAGGTCTTTGATGCTCAACCTTCACTTTTGCACAAATCAAATAATTACCAACGTAGATAGCAATATCTTTTTTCATTCCCGGCCACCAATACATATCACGAAGGTCATGGTACATCTTATCCACTCCAGGATGCACAAAATACTTAGACTTATGAGCTTCGTTCAGAATTACCATTCTCACCTCACCTACTAAAGGAACCAATATCTTATCCATAAAATACAAACTTCCTTCTTCCTTCCTTTCCATCTGCTGATCTAAACTATGTAGTCTTTCTACAAGAACATTCACCTGTTTGAACGCCTTACTCTAGGTTGATAATATCATCTCTTTCACTCCGGACTGAATGGTCATAGCCATTGCTCGAACACGTATAGGTTTCACCCGTTCCTTCCTACTTAACGCTTCAGCTACCACATTCGCCTTACCGGGATGGTAGCGAATCTCACACTCATAATCGCTAAACAGATCAATCCACCTCCTTTGGCGCATATTTAACTCATTTTGGTCGAAAATATGCTGAAGGCTCTTGTGGTTCGTATAGATGACACTCTTCGTGCCTTACAAGTAATACCTCTAAGTCTTAAGAGCAAACACGATAACTCCCAAATCTAGGTCGTGTGTTGTATAATTCTTCTCGTGAATCTTCAGTTGTCTCGATGCATAGGCGATTACCTTTCCTCTTTGCATGAGCACACAACCTAGTCCTTGATTCAATGCATCACAGTAAACTACAAAATCTTCAATTCTGTCTGGTAACGACAAGATAGGAGCATCACACGGATTACTCTTCAAGGTCTGAAATGCTTCTTCCTCTTTTTTGCCCCACTTATACTTTTGGTTTTTCTGAGTTAGCAAAGTAAGGGGTTTAGCAATATTGGAGAAATTCGCGATGAAACGCCTATAATAGCCAGCTAATCCCAAAAATGATCGAACTTCCGACAGCGTTGTAGGAGCATTCTAATTCTTCACCGCCTTTATTTTACTTGGGTCCGCGTGAATACCACTCTGGTTGACCACGTGTCTAAGGAAATGCACTTCCTGTAGCCAAAACTCACACTTGGAAAACTTCGCATACAACTTCTCCTTTCTTAGTAACTCCAACACCAACTTCAAGTGAACTTCATGTTCTTCCTTTGTCTTTGAGTATATTAGAATGTCATCAATGAAGAAAATGACAAACTTATCTAGATACGGTTTGCACACCAGGTTCATCAAGTCCATGAAGACTGCTGGTGCATTAGTCAACCCAAATGGCATAACCGTAAACTCAAAATATCCATACCTCGTTCGAAATGCGGTCTTTGGAATGTCATCTTCATGCACACGTAGCTGATGATATCCTGACTGAAGATCTATCTTAGAGAAATAACACGCTCCTTGCAGCTGATTAAATAAGTCATCGATCCTAGGGAATGGATAACGGTTTTTAATAGTTATTTTGTTCAGCTCCCTATAGTCGATACACATACGAAATGATCCATCCTTTTTCTTCACGAATAACACCGATGCTCCCCACGACGAATGGATAGGTCGTATGAAACCCTTGTCTTGCAACTCTTGAAGTTGCCCGGACAATTCCTGCATTTCTGAGGGTGCCAAACGATATGGAGACTTCGCGACCGGCGTCGCTCCAAGAACTAAGTCAATACGAAACTCAACTTGTCACTACGGTGGTAGCCCCAACAAGTCTTCTGGAAACACATCAGTAAAACCTCGTACCACGGGTATATCACTTATCCTAGGTTCATCTACCTTAGCCTTCATTAGGGCCTTGGCGGCTTTCCAAATACGTTCCCCATGAACTCGAAGTACCCACCCTCTTTTATCGGTATCTCTACTACTTTCTCATGACACACTATAACAGCCTTATTCTTGGACAACCAGTCCGTCCCCACAATCACGTTAAAACTTCTATGACCCAACGGTATCAAATCTATAGTTAACAAGGAGTTTCCTAGTTCTAGCTTGCAATCATAGATAACCCTATCAACTTATATACTCTTACCATCAGCTATTTCTATCGCATAACCAGGGTTTACAATAAAAGGTTCTACATTTAGCAAAGGCGTAAACTTAGTAGAGATAAAACTAAAATTAGCTCCAGAATAAAAAAGAACAGTAGCAAATTGATTGTTTAAAGAAAATGTACCCATCATAACTGGGAACCTGGAGAGCCTCTACTGCATTCCCATTAAATGCCTTTCCTCTTGCTTGGTTCCCATTGTTTTGGGTGTTTCGGTTTCCCTCCAAAGCCAACAGGTTCCTTGATTGTCCAGTTGCTTGTTTCCACTTGGGGCAATCATAGTAAAGATGGTCAAGACTCCCACATTCATAGCATGCCCTCTGATTCTGTCCCATCTTCACCGCATTCACAGGCGCCACTTGCCTAATCGGTTCCCAACACTGTCTCGCAAAATGACCCCGTTTCTGGCAGTTATAGCACAGCTTACAAGGTGCATTCTCCGGGTGGAAAGTATAACACTTAGCACACTTAGGGTAGGTGTTCACATTGTCGTTCTTGGGGGGAAATGTCGCCTCAAATCCCGATCCAGTCTTAGATTTCTTATTGTCTTTCCAGGTACTCCCTTGCTTACTTGATTCCTCCATCTCTTTCCTCTTATCATTTCCCTTAGTCAATGTCCACAACGGACAGCATCATCAGTGAGTATTCCTGCATCCGTCATAGATAGCGCTCTGAATAGTTAGTGCTGGGTCACCGAACATACCAACGGATTTATGTGCCAACACCTATGATGTACCTCTTGATTCGCGAAGATTCAGGAGTAACCAAGTGAGGAACTAGTTTGGCCAGTTCATGGAACCTGTCAGTGTAGGCGACATGATTGGCTCCTACCATAGAGTGGTTCCAAAACTCATTCTCTAGTTTCTCCATCTCGTTTCTTAGACAGAACTCCTCCACAAGCAATGCCTTAAAATTGTTCCAACTCATACTAATTGAAGCTTCCTGACCTCTCGCTTGGACTTGTGTGTTCCACCAAGTCAAAGCTTTATTCACAAAACAACTAGCAGCATACCTCACTCTCTGGTTCGCAGTACAACCACTGTTATCAAACACCGACTCCATCTTTTCTATCCAACGGGTGAGTGCTACTGCACCACCATTTCCATCAAACTCCTTAGGGTTACAAGCAGTGAAAGTCTTGTAGGAACATCCATTTTCTCCATTCGCATTGTTCACATTAGCAGTCACTTGAGTGACGATCTGAGGAAGGATATTCTGCAACTGCTGCGCAATTATTGTAGCAATGTCAGGATTAGGTTTTGGGCTCACTTCCGGGGTTGGGTTTTGACGCGAAGTTCGAACCATGCTTCTATAAAGGAAATGAGTAATATACATTAAACGGGAGAAGACTAACTTTGATCCTATACTTCTATAATAGTACATATATATACATACTACTATCATAATACTATACACCAATGTGTCAACACTAATCAATGTAATCATACTTGCAAGTCCACTTGTGTTGGGGCGCGTGAATAATTATGTTGGCCACCATAATTATAGAGGCTCCCTAGTACAAATGTACTCCTCCTATGACGACGCTTCTTAGTTTAACACAACATTCACATACGATTCATTTAATCACATAACAGCACATAAGGAACAATTTCAACTATAACTCCATCCATTTCATAAAATACTAATTCAATATTCGAAAATAACAATTCCTAAAACATGGTTCCGACTAAAGACCGACAAATAAACCTAAAATGGATGATAAGAGGAAGCCCGAAGGTTAACTGCTAGCTGTGGATTCAAGATCCGAGTCGCTGTCTGATATCACATACTCCATCTGTTCCTAAACTTCCTTCAACCATTCATTCTTCTCCACTTCTTCTTCCGTTGCTAACTTGTATCTATGAAACTTTCTAGGAAACTTGATGACAATACCCTCCTTGGTTGTCACCTTTGTCTTCTATTCCATGACTAACTCTCCCTTAACCTCCTTTATGGTCAACTTCTCTTTAATATGGCATGGGTAAAGGCTAATTGGAACTCGAGTCCTATGATTTGTTCTCTTCATCCTAAGTCTTGTCCCTGGCTCAATGAAACTCCTACACCCGGTTGCAAAGACGGTTCCCCAACAGAACTTCTTATGGAAATAGGAAGGCATAGCTAACTAATAATGAGGCAATACGCACTAAATCAGCTATGGGTAGGCAACAAAACTAAGATGATAACTCAACAAAATAGGAAATATAAAAGCTACGCAAAATAGAGGGGATGCATAACAGTTATAAAAATAAACACTTAAGCCCTAAATGCATCTACATGAAGGACCCCTAGGTTATAGTCTACGCTCAACCACCTACTTCTCTATAACCAAAGGCTCTGATACCAATCTGGCACACCCCGCCAAGGCGGAAACGCGAGGCGCGACGAGAAAGGGAATCATCACAACACATTGGCGTCTATATAGAGAAACTAAAACATGCATAAAATACAAGGTATAGACACGCAGTGTCATGAAAATACCTAAACACATCAACAAAATCCAAAAGGCGTCTGCCATTGAAATGAAGGAAGCGTTCATTGAGCTAAGACGCTTCATGACTTGTGCAAACATTCATTACATCATAACAAAGCCAGAAAAAAGATAACTTCTATCATTCATAAAAAAATTACTAACTTCGCCAGCTGCATCGGTCTTTTAGCCACTTTTTCCTAACTTTGATCTCATCATGCTGAATATCTTGAAAATGTGCTTTTATACGTCAACATAGATGGTTTTGGTGGCGAAACAAGCAGGTTGTAAAATTTCTCATTTTCAGGTTGATTTGACAAACTTTAGTAATTCTATTATTTACTTTTAGAGTTTTACGCGTTCGCTTTTAATTATTATCGTATAGTTAAATCGCGTAAACTAAAAATCTAAGTTCAATTGTAAAACGGAGAAAAAAGAATTATTTCTCAGTGTTCATTCAAGCAAATGTTTTTATGATTTTTAGCTGATTTTGTTTTATAACTTTTCGATTAATTTTATTTTCGTTGGATACGTAAGAACGCTTACGTTTCGTATTATTTACATGGTTTCGGGTCGTACCCTGGATAAGCCACCGTTGACCATTACATCTCAGATACAAATACCCAATTTATACCCCATTTTCGCTTTTGTTACGTTGTGTGTTTTCCTATTTTCTTTTTTTCAGGTCAGTTTGGTTGTTTCTTTTGTTTGTTGGCTTGTTCCATCCTATATTCCTTGCGTCTCTGGGTTGGCGAGTAACGTAGGGTCCGGGTTGATTGTGTGATAGGTTGTGTTTTTGTAGGTGTTGGTTTTCTTGTTGGTTTGGTGTGGATTGTTGTTATTTGTCGGTGGGGGTGTTGGTTGCTGGGTCTTGGGCCTATGTTAGGGGCGACTTTTAATTGCGGAGGCTTGCTGGTATCACTTTTGTTTCTCTTTTTGGGTTGGATTGTCTTTGGTGTGGCACTTGCTTAGATCCTGTTTATGTTGATGTCAAATCCTGTACTTTTTTTCATTTCTATATACGATCTTGCAGGTTTATTAGGGTTTTCTATTTTTTACGTGTGGTGTGGCGCGGAACTCTTGCGGGGTGTTTTGAGGAGGTAGATGGGGGTTAGGAGTTGTGATCAACCTGTTTGTTTGTGGGCGGGGGTTTTGATGTGGGTTGCTGGGGTTGTAATGGCTGAGGGTTCATGGCAGTAGTGGGTTCGTGAATTGTACCATTAGGGTGCGCACTTCTCTATACTTAGGGACTGGGTAGTTTATATTGGAACCAGGGGTCGTCCTGGGGAGAGGTGGGTTGGAAGGTTTTTGGGTGTAGGTTGTGGGTCCGTGTGGGGGGGGGGGGAATGTTACGGGTGAGTGAGTGGATGGAGGTGAGCGCGGGTGGAGGGCGTGGGGGAGGAGTGAGTGGGCTGATAAGGAGGGGGTGAGCAGAGTTGGGTGTTTTTTTCTGAGATGAGACGGGGGTTCAGGTTGGATGTGATTGAGATGCTATTTTTGGTTAGTGATAGTGTTGCGGTTTGTGTTATGGGTTTGTCGTTTGTTTTAAGGTTTATTTTAGTTCTGGGGTTTTTTGTTGGGGGTGTATTTGAGGGATATAGGGGGGGATGGGGTAAGATGGGGGCGTCGTGCATGATGTGGAGGTATTTGGTATTTTAGGTTGCGGTATTTTCTAGGGGGTGGTGAGGGATGATGTGTGGTGGTGGGTGTGTGGCTGAGTGGGGGTAGTGGTGGGGTAGGGGGTTGGGTCGTTTACGAGTTGGCAGAGGAGCGGGTGGATTGTGGTGTGGGGGATTTTGTTAGGCTGAGGGCGTAAATTCGCCCGGCTGTTGTGTCCGCGGAAAATTGGAGAGGTTGTGCACGCGGGTGGGGGGGGCGGTGGAGTGTGAACCCACGACCCGCGGGGGAGTGTTTGTGAGCTGTGTGAACGCTAGCGGTTTGTTCTGGTATAATGTGGTGGGCTATCGGCTTTTTTTTGCTGGGCTCATTTGGGCTATGCATGTGGGTATGTAGGGGGGAATAAGAGGGGGGTGCTGGAGCGAGGGCTGGGGGTGGTGGTTTGGACGACGTGAGAGAGCTATGTGGAGGTTAGGTTGGGGGGGGCACCTCCAGGGGTGGGGAGGGTGGTGTCAATGAGTGTTATTTGTTGATTGTGATGGTGGGGGGGGACAGGAGTATCGTGTGTAGCGTCTGGGGGGTGGTATTCGAGGGGAGATTCTGGAGGCTTAGAATAGCCTGGGGGTGCTGAGGTACTGTTGGGGGGGGATGTGGAGACAGAATTGGAGGTGGTCGGTGTGGTGTTGTGAGGCGGGTGAAGCGGAGGTTGCGGTTTTTGTTATTTAATGTTGCTGTGTGGGTGTGGAGGTGCATGAGTTGATGTTATGCTATTTTTCTCAAAGGTTGGGGTTCTTTAATTTGTTGTTTAGCTGCTTGTGAATTGGGTTACATTATGCTCTCGATGCTTGATGGTTGCTGTTGTTGGGATGTTCGGAGGTTGTTGTGTTTTAGTGTGGAGATATATATTGGTTGGGGGGTTGAGGGTGAAGGGCTTAGGTGGTGATTGGGTTGGTGGTTGAATGGAGTTTATCTGGGGCGTGAGTTTAATTTGCTTTTGTATTTGGTTTTCTACTAGTTTGTTTGGTGTCCTTCTTTTATGGTCATTATTTAGGTTGGCTCTTTTTGTTTCTTTGACTGTGTGCAAGAGGGGATTGTGTGAATGTGTGTGATTGGATGGGTGGTGGTGGTCGTTTGTCTTGGTACTCTCGCGTGACTCTGTGGGAGTTGGGCGCTTGTGGGGGGAGGGTAAGGAGAAGTAGGACTGGGGTAAGGTAGGTATTTGTGGTGGTAGGTGTGCGTGAGTGTGTTTGAGGTGGGAGTTTGTTATATGGAGTGGGTAGATTGGATAGTGGGGCATGGGGGAAGTGTAGGGGGGGGGGGATGAAGATGGGGGGGGGAGCGGATGAGGAGCGGGAGGATAATCGGTGACGGTTGGGGGGTGTGCTCACCTTTACTTTGCTTTTTTTCTAGTCAAAGAGTACCCTCCGCCTTGGGAGGAGGAAGAGCTATTACACTTGTCATTTAAAACCACCATTAGTCCCATGGTTTCATTTAAGGTTGTTTAATGGTTTCCAAGATGCTATAAAAGGGAAGTCATATGTAACTAGCTTCTACTCTTTCCATTTGCAAGAAAAACATATCTTTCTCTCCCAAAAGAAGCTCCAAACCCACGGCATACATATTGTGTATTAGGGTTCCATTTAATTTTTGCATCCAAGGTATTCCAAGCATTCAAGTGTTCATTCTAAGGTTACCTAAGGCTACTCAAGGTGTTAACAAGCTTGGATTCGGGTTTAACAAGGAGTTATCAAGAAAACATATCTAGGGTTTTCTTGATTAGGGTTTTGATTTTGAAGGCTTGGTTAGGGTTTACATCTTGTGTTCATCATCCAAATTTATCTTCTAAATGGTTTTTATTTTAAAGTTTTCCGATGTTTCAATCATTCATTTTTTTTATTGTGACATACTTGTTGTTAAGTTAATCACCACCTAGATTTATTTTAAAGTTATATAAAGTGTTTAAGGATTTCATATGAATAAGTGACATGAACATTTAGAGGACTTAATACTTGTAAGATATACGATACAACACTTGGTAAAATTATGATGCAAGGTCTTTAAGCAAAAATGAATACAAACTAACTTTATTAATTGAAAACCCTAATTTTATTTTAATACCTACTGTTGGATTGGAACTATAAACCATATGTTTTATATTTTATAAAAATAGTACTCTTTACAAGGATCGTAAGCATGTAAAGAACTCGAAAAACGGAATTATAACGAACAAGTTACGAATTTTACAAGTCCTATATAATTAACTTTATAAAAACAGTTTTATTAACTGTAATGAACAGTAAAAGTTACTGTTCATCAGGGGTTTACATTTTATAAATATGATATTTTGATAAATTTCCTTAATACGAATCCACGGACATAAAGAACTCGAAAAACGGAATTATAACGAACAAGTTACGTATTTTACAAGTTGTATATAATTAATTATATAAAAACAAACTGTTGTGAACAGTAATTATTACTGTTCATCAGGGGTTTAAATTTTATAAACATGATATTTTGATAAATTATCTTAATACTAATCCGAGGACATAAGGAACTCGAGAAACGGAATTATAATGAACGAGTTATGATTTAAACAAGCCACGTATAATTAATTCTATAAAAACAGTTTTTTATAAATGTCATTGAACAGTAAAAAGTTTACTGTCATCAGAGGTTAACTTCATAACTTTGATGTTTTGATTAATTAATTTTAATACGGAAGTCAATGGACTAAGAATACGTATGAAACGGAGTCGAAACGTTAAAGTTATGAGGTTTTAAAGATCCGCGCCACTATTTTATCTTTTATATATTGTTTTATAAAAACAACTAAACTAAAATAATGAAAATATCATTATGTTAATCAATAAAACATTTAATCCTATTTTTTTCCTAATAGTACAGTAGTAAACGAAAAATAATATTTTCTTACGGATACAAGTACACACCTTTCATTAACCAAGTACGATGTAATTATTGTTCTTTAACTTTTTTAAGGAAACAAATGAAAACTATTGGTGGTGGTGTAGTTTATACGACATGTGAGGTTTTAAATTATATGAAATTCGTTATTCTCATATGACTATAATTAATTGGTTTCATTTGGAAATTGCGGACGAATTCACTTATTGATTTAGATAAACAATCATTCACTTACGGTGGTTTTAGCCCCGCTTTGAACAATTATTATTGTTTTACAACTTTGGGGTGAGAACAGCTTTGTTTTTTTTCTTTTTTATTGTCATCTTTTTTGATTTTATTTTTTTTTTTTTTTTTTTTTTTTTTTTTTATTTTTTTTATTTTTTTTTTTATTATTTTTTTATTTTTTATATTGGACGCAAGTTACTCTTTTAAACATATTACGAATTGGCCTAAGTAGCTAAAACCAACTTTTGCCACTATCATGAACTGTCAATTGCTAGTTGTGAGCGCGAATGTCTATGATAGATATTATTTGAGATTTGACATCCCGTTCGGGTGAGTAGCGGCGTCTCGGTTTCGACTGTACTGAATACAACGAACGTTTACATGTCGGAACAATTTGGATGTTTAGGGTGTGACATTCTACCATGGCGCTCATTTAGTGTCATTCAATTGCATTCTTATATGTCGAGCTTCGGTTGTCATGAGCTTAGTGCACTCATAAATAGTTTAATGATATTATATGTGTACATGTTTACATCGGAAATCTTGTGGTCCTATTTTTATACATTTACTAAACCTGTGAATTCACCAAACTTAATGCTGACGTTTTAAAGCATGTTTTTCTTAGGTCAATAGTTACGAGAATCAAGGATACATGGTGGTCATCATTTTGGGTATTACTATAATGATTTGGATGCATTACATTTGGTTTTTTTCTGGGGATAATTGTTATGTTTAAATCTTTTTACTTTTCATGGATGAACTATTTAAGCTTTGGCTATTGTAACAAACAAGTCTATTTAATCCAATGTATCAATTTTAACGACTCATATAGAGGTCGTTCTCATATCTTGTGCTATTGATCTATGAAGTAACACTCTCCAACCCATATTCCGCTACGACCCATTTTGGGGGTGTTACAGATTGGCATCTAGGCTACGGTTATAGAGAACAGGTTCAAATGTTTTTTACTTGGACTATAACCATTTTCAAACATTGCATCATACAAAAGTTTTTCACGGGACACATACACTATTGAGTTGCATTAGTTAGGTATACTAGATGCTGCATGGTTCACATACGTGTTTATAATATGTTAAGTATATTATTATTGGTCTTATATATATATATATATATATATATATATATACTTACACTGCCTTGCGTATATTTTACACTTATTTATATAAGAGTTATTATATAAATACTAAAACATTCTTAAAGACAGAGATTTCTATAACTCGCTCCATGTCCTAAACATTATCTATTCTTATATGATATATACCATCATTCATTCATAACATCATTCATGATACCACCAATCATTCATACATCGTCCATTCATTCCATGATGCATTCCTTTTAGCCATGTCGCATTTTATCAATGCATGTGTGCATTATTCATATTCCACATGCTATCATGTGTACCGTATAGTGCACGCATCCTGGGTTTAAATAAAGACGATTTATTTAACTTTTGCTTGTGCAGGTTATGGCTGCATCCACTATTCCTGTCTTGCTGAGGAGAATCTTGCGGACCCGATCGATATCCGGGTAGATGTCATTCACCCAGAGCCTGTCGCTGCAGTTGCTTTTCCTGCAGCGGCCATTATGAGGACACAAGACCAAACGGGGAGGCTATACGGAGGCATACTCAGGAGCATTTATAAGGAGTGCCCATACAGGAGGAGCTGATGGCTCTGAGATTTAGGGCAGACATTGCTGAAGCCGAAAATGCTTCATTGCGTGTTAGGATCAAGACTACTGAGGCAATCGAAAAGATTACTCGTAACCGTGAGAGACAGGCTCGTGTTAAGATTGAGCAGCAGTTGGCTGCGGTTCAAGAGTCCCAGCGTCAGGACGAGAGGACTTTAGGAAACTCAAGGAGCTCGTGACCAGTCAGTTCGGACGGCACTCATAGATATCTTGCTTCATGATTTATGTACCTGACGTGTATTATATTCCTTGTGATTTTGAAGAAAATGTTACCAACAAGAAGAGCCACGAGGACAACACCCGCCACCACAACCGCTCCTACCACAACTGTCACTGAGGCTCAACTCCAAGCTTTGATTGATCAAGGCGTTGCTGCTGCTTTGGCAGAACGTGATGCAAGCAGAAGCAGGGACGGCGATAACAGCCATGGTTCAGGAACCGGCGGAAGAAGGCAAGTGCCTACTCAACGAGAATGCACTTACACTGACTTCTTGAAGTGCCAGCCTATAAATTTCAAAGGCACTGAAGGAGTCGTTGGCCTGACCCAATGGGCAGAAAAGATGGAATCTGTTTTCCTTATCAGCAACTGTGCTATTACAAATCAGGTTAAGTTTGCATCTTGTACTCTCCAAGGAAGTGCCTTGACGTGGTGGAACTCACACGTAAGGGCTGTCGGACAAGATGTTGCATACACAATGCCATGGACGGCTTTGAAAAGGATGATAACAGATAAATATTGCCCCAGGGGCGAGATCAAAAAGCTAGAATCTGAGTATTGGAACTTAAAAGTGAGAGGTACTGATTTGATGACTTACAATCAACGATTCCAAGAGTTGGCACTCATGTGTGATAGAATGTTTTTTTTTTTTTTTTTTTTTTTTTTTTTTTTTTTTTTTTTTTTTTTTTTTTTTTTTTTTTTTTGTTTTGTTTTTTTTTTTTTTTTTTTTTTTTTTTTTTTGGGCACTCATGTTGTGTATAGAATGTTCCCCTGAGGAAAATCCAGCTAAAAAAAAATGATTTACCATCACCTTATAAAACTTTTGCCAACATTCATAAATTATTTCACTGTGATTTATAAACAAATTTACCATCACTTGTAAACCACTCAATTAATACTTTGTAAACTAAAGACTAGTTCGTCATTACCTTATAAACAAGGTTACTATCATTATTTTTCTTATTCCCTCACCATCATCTTGTGAAGTACCTTCTTGATATCATATATACTATTTTGCAAACATCTCAAAAACTACGTTACTAACACTTTATGAACTACCTTGTCCTTACCTTACGAAACCATTTTTCATCACATAAAATATTTTATTATCAACTCATAAGTCATTTAGCTATCATCTTGAAAAACCACCATACGATTTCTCGCAAACCGATTTTATTGTCATCCTATCAACAACCCTGCATCCACCTTGTGAATCATTTTATCATCGTATAAAACTCTTTGGTACTTCTTTATACATAACACAATTTTGACGAAAATGAGCATCGCATCGTTAGCCCTCAAATATACATAGCCTGATCACCTATGTATAATTCAGGAAGGACTATGCCATGCTGAGAGTAGTCACCATGTAACATTTGTCAATAAATCCATTTTTACTTTGAAAAATAAAGTTTTGTGTGTGTATTCGTAAAACGAGTTTACTTTGGGGAATCGAATTAGTAACCATAGCAACTAAGCAGACCTTTACTCCATCTTACTATAAAGTTGACATCATCTTATACCAAATCCTAAGCCGAAAAGCCAAGACTCATCACTAGTCGACCTAGGACAATTCGCTATCAAATTCGCTCGCCATTAGAGAACTTTCTAAATCATCCATTCAACATCGACTTGATGCCCGTAGAGATGGGTAGTTTTGACGTCATTATCGGTATGGACTGGTTAGCTAAATATCATGCCGTGATCGTCTGTGATGAGAAACTTGTTCGTGTTCCCTTTGGAGACAAGATTTTAATTTTTCATGGTGACGGAAGCAACAACGGTCACGAGTCCCGATTAAACATCATCTCGTGTACCAAAACCCAAAGGTAATTGCTAAAAGGACACCATGTCTTTTTGGCACATATTACCATAAAGGAGGCCGAAGACAAGTCGAAGGAGGAGCAACTTGAAGAAGTACCAATAGTTCAAGACTTTCCTGAGGTATTCCCCGAGGACTTGCCGGGTATTCCACCAACCCGCCAAGTGGAATTTCAGATCGATCTGATACCTGGTGCTGCGCCAGTAGCACGGGCACCTTATCGACTGGCTCCATCCGAGATGAAGGAGTTGTCGGACCAATTGAAGGAACTTTCCGACAAAGGCTTTATAAGACCCAGTTCCTCACCTTGGGGAGCTCCGGTCTTATTTGTCAAGAAGAAAGATGGATCATTCCGGATGTGCATAGATTACCGGGGATTGAATAAGCTGACGGTAAAGAACCGTTATCCGCTTCCCGGGATTGATGATTTGTTCGATCAACTACAAGGTTCGAGTATCTACTCAAAGATCGACCTGAGGTCGGGATATCATCAACTAAGGGTTCGTGAAGAAGATATTCCGAAGACCGCATTCAGAACTCGATATGGACATTATGAGTTTCAAGTTATGCCGTTTGGTTTGACTAATGCACCTGCTGTATTTATGGATCTCATGAATCGGGTGTGCAAACCATACCTGGATAAATTCGTAATTGTCTTTATTGACGACATTCTGATATACTCGAAGAACAAGCAAGAGCATGCAGAGCACCTCAAGTTAATCTTGGAGTTGCTTAAGAAGGAGTTTGCAAATTCCTATGCGGACATTCTGGATCCCTAAAGTACAGTTCCTTGGTCATGTGATCGACAGTCAGGGTATTCATGTGGATCCTGCCAAAATTGAATCCGTCAAAGATTGGGCATCTCCTAAGTCTGCAACAGAGATTCGTCAATTTTTGGGCCTAGCAGGCTTCTACCGAAGATTCATTAAAGGATTCTCAAAGATCGCCAAGCCAATGACCAAGTTGACTCAAAAGAAGATCAAGTTTGATTAGAGTGACAAGGCGGAGGTAGCTTTTCAGTTGATAAAGCAGAAGTTGTGCAGTGCACCAATTCTAGCGTTACCCGAAGGAAATGATGACTTTATCGCTTACTGTGACGCTTCAATCAAAGGGTTGGGCGCAATGCTAATGCAAAGAGAAAAAGTGATTGCTTATGCATCACGACAACTAAAGATTCATGAGAAAAATTACACCACACCATGATCAGGAGTTAGGTGGCAGTGGAATTCGCATCTAAAGATTGAGGCCATTATCCTGTACGGGACAAAGTGTACATGTTCACTGAACACAAAAGTTTGCAACCATTTCCTCGATCAGAAGGAATTAACATAACCACCCGTTGTTGGAATTGCCCCAGAGATTATGATTGCGAATCCGCTATCACCCATGAAAAGACAAATGTAGTGGTCCGATGCGTTTGAGCAGAAAGGAACAGTAAAGCCATTAACGGGTTCGGGCCCTATGATGACTATCGGTTTGGACCTTCCCAAGCGGATTTTGGAGGCTCAAATTGAGGCAAGAAAACCAGAAAACCTCAGTTTGAAGACGTAGTGTCGGTATGTTGATTGAGAATTCAAGGACCCTGAAAGCCCAGGAAGGAGAAATTAGAACCACGTGCGGACGGAACAATGTGTCTAAACAACAGAAGTTGGTTTGCCTCGCTATCTGTGACCAAGGGCTCCAATTAGCATAGTCCCACAATTCCGAAATATTCTAGTTCACACCGTAGTTCTGATAAAATGTACCAAGACAGAGAGCAACTGTACTGTGGCCTAACATGAAATCTGACATTTCCACCTATGTTAGCAATGTTGAAGCGTGTTTAAGAGTCAAAGCCGAACACCAAAAACCATCTGGCTTACTGGTACAACCAGCGATTCCTCAATGGAAATGGAGAATATCACTATGGACTTTGTCACCAAACTCCCAAGAACGCAAAGTGGAAACGACACCATATGGGTAATTGTAGACCGACTCACTAAGTCTGCACACTTTTTACCAATGAGGGAAACTGACCCTATGGACAAACTAGCAAAACTATACTTGAAAGAAGTGGTCACAAGGCATGGGATACCAGTCTCGATCATTTTGCGCGCAGTGACCCCCGGTTATTTACATCAACATCTGGGGTCATTCAGAAAGCTATGGGTACTAGGTTGGATATGAGTACGGCATACCATCCAGAGACTGATGGACAAAGCGAAAGGACCATACAAACCCTTGAAGATATGTTACGCGCTTGTGTGATAGACTTTGGGAATTGTTGGGAAGGACACTTACCACTGATTGAATTCTCGTACAACAACAGCTACTACGCTAGTATTAAAGCTGCTCCATTCGAGGCACTTTATGGCCGAAAGTGTCGGTCACCTGTGTGTTGGGCTGAGTCCGAGAGCTCGGCTCACTGGTTCAGAACTTTTCACGAAACAACCGAAAGATTGTTCAGAATTAAGCCAGAGAATGCAAGCTGCTCGTGATCGCCAAAAGAGCTATGCCGATGTGAGGCGTAAGCCTCTAGAGTTCCAAGTTGGTGATCGATTTATTTAAAAGGTATCACCTTGGAAAGTGGTCCCTAACGTTTTGGAAAACGGGAAAGATGAACCCTGGTATATCGGACCTTTCAAGGTGTTAGCCAAAGTAGGAACCGTTGCTTATAGACTCGAACTACCACAACAGTTAAGCAGGGTTCATAGCACATTTCATGTATCCAATCTAAAGAAGTGTTTATCTGACGAGCCATTGGCAGTTCCGTTAGATGAAATACACATTGATGATAAACTCCACTTTGTTGAAGAACCAGTGGAAATCTTGGAGCGTGAGATCAAGAAGCTAAGGCAAAGTCGTATTCCCATCATCAAAGTTCGATGAGTTGTGAAAGGTTGATGAGCTCCAGAGAGGTCCTGAGTTCACATGGGAACGCGAAGATCAGTTCCGAGAAAAGTATCCGCACCTCTCACAAAAACCACACCACGAAAGAAGGTTGCATCTTGAGCTTGGGACAAGGCTCCTCATAACGGTGTGAGCAGTAACCATTTTCCTTATTCAGTTATTTACAACTTTAATAAATTCCATTATTTATTTTTAGAGTTTTACGCGTTCACTTTTAATTATTATCGTATAGTTAAATCGCGTAAACTAAAAATCATGATATGGTCACTGCGCAGCAAGCCGCACTGGTGGCGCAGCTGAGAGCAAGGTTTTCTAGTGAACGCAGCCAGAGTGTACGGAAGGATGAAGAGATTCTGCTACTGAAGACATAGTTGGCAGATGCGCAGGCTGAGGCAGAGTCTTTGAGGTCCTATGCACAGAACCTTGTCGAGGAAAAAATGGCACTGCTTGTCAAGGTAGAGCAAGAGCGCGCGAGTTCTGCGGATTACAAGGCAAGTTGTCACTAGGCTGTGAAGTATATGGAGGGGGGTAAGAACAACCATTTTGCTGGGCTGGATGAGTTTCGCCAGAGAGTGGAGGGGCTGTTGGAGAAGCAGGAGGAGAAGTTACACAAACTCAGTATTGAGTATGATAAGGAGCTTTACCCTCACATGTTGTCCGCTATTGCTGAGCGCAGGTGCTCATAACGACATGTCTGCGCCTTGTGCCATGAGCGCTTTGGAATCACAGGAGGTCAAGCAGTCCTTTGGGGATGTTGTGAAGTGTTTTTTTTTATATATTTATTTAAAGAAGACTTCTTTTTGAAAAATTCAAGTATAAATTTGAACTAAGACTAAAATTTTTGCTATATATTACATAAAAATTGTTGATTTAAGTTTAATCTCCAAAAACAGCACGTATATTAATCCGGTTAAGAGCTTATGGGAGAAAAAGCAACAAGTTACATACATGAGCTCTTAAGATTTCCAAATAATCTTTGTTTAGCATCCTACTCATACTTAACTCTATCATTTTTCGTTCTTCGCGAATTAGCGAACGCTTAGCCTAAAAGTTAAGGAACAAGCTAGAGCTCAACATGCTCGATCGGGTCAAAATTTACTCTTATTCTTACCCAGCAAGAAAGTCAAAATTGTGACAAAAACACTTATTTATTTTTTATATTTTTCTACAAATAAAACTTAAAAATTTAAAATTTTTGAAATTTTTGCTACTGTTGCCGGAAAATGGGGTATGTGAGAATAAAACAATAAGTAGGTAACATCAAGTTAATAGATTCCGTCCCCAAACTAGAACGAAACATTGTCCTCAATGTTTAAGGCGGGTCTCTACGCAAATCTAAACTGTTTATTAATTATTCAAAGATAAACGTGAATCGATAAGATGAAAGGATATCAGATTTCCCCAAACTAATTACAAACAAAGGATAGGAAGCTCGAGTGAACCGGGACAAAACACAGAACACGAGAGTCTTCAGAAAAGTTGGGTCTATCCTGCAAACAATCACAAGCACAAACAACAAACACAAAGAACGGAAGAGTACAAGCCTCCTCACAACACATTAGAAACTAAAAAAAATAGAAAATAGATAAGCATGGGGTGCCTCCCACGAAGCGCTTTGTTTTTGGTAACCGAGTCATATAGCTTGACTCGATCCCTGAATCCATTCATCCTTAGGGAGAGCAAGATGGAACTGGCTTAAGAGAAAAATGAAAAGTAGAGATGTTGGGGTCAAAAACGAGGTCCTCACTCCTGAGAGAGAGAATAACAGGAGAATCCTCGGGGTAGGTGAAAAATGGGAGAAAAGTCCAAATGACAAATGTGAAGGAATTGACATCTTCAACATTTAAGGATAAAACAATTTCCCCTTGGTTAAAATCTTCATCATTCTTCATGGACGTATCAGGCTTAAAATTTAAGCAAACATCCGGTGGTTCCAGCGGAGGATGAGGAGATGACGGGTTGTCTTGATGATCAAGGTTAGGTAACTCATTATCTTCATCTTCGAAATCATCATTCTCAACACCTGGTGGAATTAAATTATCTGGAACGAGGAATATATCGATCTCTTCTTGAACGGGGTCACTATCCTCAACAGGGATAAGAGATACGGGAAGAGATTCGATAATTGAACTCGGATTAGTATGAACATTTTCCTGTGACCAGGAAGTTGAAATCTCACAAAGCAAAGTTATACGACTAAGATATTCCTCATGCTCTCTAGCAATCCTTGAAGGAAGTGTTATAAGTTCACCGGCGAACTCATGGTGAAGAGGATCACTCCTTGGAGAAAAAGTAATTGAAGTATTATGGATGGATTCATTTTGTTTTGGTTCATGATCGGAAATCACTTTGGGAGCGAGATTATGGGTGGTATCATCACTAAGCAGATTCTCAAGAAAAATTACATCTCCTTCTGAATCAATATAACCTCCCACAAAATCAGAAGAAACTTCCATGGCTAAAAAAGCATCAATTTCATCAATATCGACTTCTGGATCTGAACACTCAACCTTATCGGACAAAGGTGTGTTAAGTAAAACTGAATCATCGGAATCTAAAACGTTGGTGTTCTTGTTTTCGACATCTTCTACCATCTCGTTAAAGAGAGGGTTTATGTTGCTAGAATTGAAGTTATCATCAAATTTGAAAAGAGGGTTTGAATAAACTTGAAAATTTTCTTCATGAACACCTTTTTTAAGAGTGAGTTCATCGGCGAACTCCTCAAGAATTTCACTAGTCTTCACCGGAGAAGAACTAGGAGGAAGAGCATCGGAATGATTAGTGGTACTGCCGCTAAATGGCTCATCTTTCGAAAAATCAATGACACAAATAGCATGAGCAAATTGCTTATTCTTGCTTTTCTCAGATTTTTCAGCATAAATAGACAAAGTTCATAGCTCCTACTCTTAATTGTTAATTTTTTCTCGTATAAATCAATGAGTGCTTTTGATGTGCAAGAAAAGGTCTCCCTAAAAATAATAAGGCACTTGGGTCTGGTTCAAAATTACCACAACAAACTCAGCATAGAAACGTGAAACATCAACTCTAACTACAACATTCTGGCTATACCATTGGGTCGTAATGAATACAGTTAGCAAGCCGGAGTGTCATTTGGGTGGCTTCATAGCTCCAAGCCCAAGTTGCTTGTAGTTAGATAAGGCTCAAAGAAGTTATCTAGCTCCGGACTCGGCTAAAGGCATTAGTCATATTCAGTTCTTGTAGAGCACACGGAATAAGAAATTTTCCGGGATCTTCGAGTTTCTCGGGAACTTTGTTTAAGATGATAGCAGAACATTTAGCATTTACGATTATGATAGCGATTTCCTCAAGTTTCTCTTTGTTTCTCAATAAAGTGCTTAACCATTTGTTGAATTTCGGCATTTCGATGAGAACATCTTTTAAACCAATTTCTAAACGGAGTTGTTTAAACAACTTTCATTAAACTTGCTTGCCGGTGCAATGGGGATATCTTTCTCTCTCACTTTCATCCTCTCGGGGTATGGAAGATAAGAATTAGGCTCTGGAGAATTAGGCTCTTGAATAATTTTCTTAGCCTTTGGTTTTAGAATTTCAATAAAAATGGAATCATGATCCTCTGGAGGTGGGACTTGTGCGGTATTTTCTGAACTTGGTTTTTGCACTTTGTCCATTGACGTCTCCGGGTTTTGTTCGGGTTCCTTTAGAGGAGTAGAAACAACAGGTGTAGGAATAAGAGGAGTCGAAGGTCCTTCATAAGTTTTACCACTTCGTGTGGTGATAGCATTAACCTGCTCACGAGGGTTAGTTACAGTTTGACTTGGTAGAGTTCCCGAATTCAAAAACGAAGCGGTATTGGACGTTATGAACTTAGAAAGCATTTCCGTTAAATTTGTCATCTGGTTTCGTAAACCTTGGCCTTGATTTTGCATATTCCGTAACACAACATCATTAGCCGTGCCATGATTCAAAATCGGTCTTTGAACGCTTGCATTTGTTGAGGATGGAGCTTGATAAACTCGGGTTTGAATGTTGGAGGTGGTAAACTGTCCTTGGTTAAGTTTACTTCCACAGTTTTGATTGAATGGTTCCTCGATTTGGTTAAATTCTTTCCTTGATTTGGATTGTAAGGTTTTGATTGTTTTGGAATCAGAGGAAAAACAGGAGGTCCAGATTCGGTTTGAAATCAACCAAAGAGTCTAGCAATTGGTATTTCCTTGATTAAAATTGGCTGCAGTAGCTTGTGAAACGTACTCTTGAATGTTATCTTGATAAACGTTGCCATCGGTTGCTGGACAGTTTTTATAAGAATGAGCACCTCCACAAGTTACACAACTCAGCTCGACCGCTTTTACCGTTGCGGGAGCTTGGGCTTTTTGTTTGTCGATAAGCATAGTCTTCATTAAATTCTTAAATTCGAGTGGACTTCGGTTGTAAGGAGCAGCAAATCTGGTGAATTCCTGGAGTAGATGAATTGCAAACTTATTTGGCAAACGACTGCCTTGTTCGTGAATTACGAACTTGGATTTACTCTCGATGAATCTTAATGTCATTCACGCGCGCCTTATCAAAAAAGGTTCCATCTGCAGCAGCATTCAAGAGTCATTGATCTTAGCATTCAAAGCATGTGTAAACGTATCCAATTGATGTAATTCAGAAAATCCGTGATGTGGGCATGCTCGAAGAAGGTCATTAAATCGATCACAAGCCTCATAAAATGATTCGTCAAATCTTTATTGAAATTTCGTGATTTTGTTACGAAGATTTGTCGTTTTTAAAGGAGGAAATAATTGATTAATGAATTTTGAAACAAGATCATCCCATGTCAAAATTGATCAAGGAGGTTCTTTTTCTAGCCAAATCCGGGTTGAACCTTCACGAGAAAACAAAAAAAAGCATAAGCTTTATTGACGTGCTCGGGATAATCGGGAATCTCATTGTTGAAGTAATCTTATTAAAATAACGGATGTGAGCATGTGGATCCTCTTTATCATGTCACGAAAAATGTTTGTTTTGAACAGATTGATCAACCATGCTTTAACTCAAAAGTTAGCATTGATTTTAGAATTACAATGTGCATCCTCGTACCCTCGGTGTGGTGCTTGGAGCAATTGTGCATTGTCCGGTTATCAGCCATCGGAACTAAATGGGGGGGAATTTTAACAAAAAAGTTTCTTCTAAATGAAATTGGTTTGAACTACATGTGGTTGACGTGTTTGTCTGACGGTTACGGTTGCGTGTGTTGAGAAGATGTGCGCAGGCATAAAGGATGATAAAAAGTAATAATAACTAAAATTACACTAATATTTTTATATATATATATTTTTTTCAATTTATTAACAATCTATTTTAAACGGATAAACGGAAGACAACTTAAACCAAATAATCAAATTTACTTCACGGTAGCTCCTAAAAATTTTACTTTTTAAGGTGAGCCGTATTTCGTAAATGACACAAATGGCAAGTTTTTAAATCTTTGATTCGAGTTGGGAACTTATTATGATAATACCTCAATCCGTATTTTAGATATCAAATGGCCCATAGTTTTGCAAATCCGGATTTTAGATATCAAATCTTCAAAAATATTGTGTGATCTTCCGAGATCTTAGCTAGATATGGAAAGAGTATGATGTGACAACAGATAAAATTAAGCTATATGTATGATGTCATGCATGATGTAGAATGTATTTTTATTTATGTAATTTCTAATAATAGATGTGTAAGTAATTTTATGTTACTTGTAATATGTATAGTTTTGTAAAAATAATTGTGTAGTTATTTATGTGTAAGTAATAATTTAAAATAGTTTATGTCACAATTTTAAGCTTAATAGGCTTATGTACAAAACCTTGAAATTTGTTTAAAATGTATTGTAGTTTGATGAGTTAGGAAAAGTAATTTGGCTCGAAGCTTATGCATTTATTTTCTACTTAGAATGATTTTTGTTGATTATCGACGAAAATAACAAGGTCGTAAAATATAAAATAAAAGTTTACGGCTTATTTGTAATAACAATCTCCCCATTTTTGTTGATGGTCAAAACCATAGAATATGTAAGTAAAAAATTAAACCTCTATAGTTTTAAATTTGAGTTTTACTTCTTTCCCTGTTTTGTCAAATCAAAATGAGGTCAAAGAGCAAATTAACCAATATGAAATGCTTGGAGAAATTATATATATGAGATTAAATGGTGCGAAGTAAATCAAGATGCAATGCTCCCCCTTGACGGAAGCTCCCCACTTATAAGGGTGTCAAGTAATCCAAATGGATTTTAAAGCTAAAAAATGGTTAGTGTAATGATAAATAGTGTAAATACAAGCTCCCCTTTGCTTGGAGAGAACCTATGATACGCTTTCAAAATATATAATATATATACTATGGAGGAATGTTACCAATTTACCCTGAGGACTAAGGTGAAAAGGAAATTCTTCTAAAATATAGTATAATTTAATTTATAATAGTATCTTAACCGGGAAGTATGATTCCCCGGATCGTTTCCCCAATGACTTGTGAAATTGAAACTATGCTTGTTGTTCGGACAATGATTTGAATGGGAAACAATAGTTGATTTGATTAAACTACTTTTAATATATTTTATAAAATTAATCACGTCTAACTATTAAGCATAAAACAAATAACAGAATCAAATGTAACTAAAAACGCAAAACGGGACCTTAAATAAAGGTCAAAACCCTAATTTGTAAAAATAAACTAATTTAAATTTTACTTTTAAATTGAATCTATTGGCCTTAAAAAGTAAGTTTAAAGAAAACTAGAACAAAAACGGAGTTGAAATGAACGTTAAAACACGAAAAACGAAAACGAGAACGAATCCCGTTCTTTAGAAAATGAAATTTTGCAAATTAGACTCTACGAAAGCAAAACTAATTTTCCTATGAACTTTATGATAAAAGAAAATTTTCTAAAAAAAATTATATTTTTTTTATTATTTTTTCTATTCTTTTTGATTTTCAAAGTTTTTTAATAAAATTAAATGATAAAAAATTACTAATTGAACTCTAAAAATTCAAGAGGTCAAAATGCCTTATATCAACACTCCTTAAACTATGGTATATTTCAATTTAGCTTTTGATTCTAAAATCTAGTTGATGAATAACTTAATTACCAGATAGCTAGAGCTTATAAATAATCTAGTGAGCGTTATTTAAACCAAACTAGAAAGCTAGAAACTAAAGATCTACAAATTATCTAATTTTTGGTTTTTTAGTTGATTTTATGACAAGTTTAAAAAGTAAACTATGATCTTGCTATATTAACTATAAGATAGATGATCAATTAAGACTAAGTAAACATATAAGATGATAATAAAGTACAAATAGGCTAGCATAAGATTGCACTTTAATCAGCAGATAAGCTTATTTCTAAACTAGAAGTGTAAAGCTAAAAGAGAACTTACAAGAACCTTAGCAAACAAGGTGAAATTAGCTAAGGTGGGGGGGGGTGGGGGGGGGGGGGGGGGGGGGGGGGGGGGGGGGGGGGGGGGGGGGGGGGGGGGGGACCCCCCCGGGGGGGGTAGGGGGGGGGGGGGGGGGGGGGGGGGGGGGGGGGGGGGGGGGGGGGGGGGGGAGCGTCTACAAGCTTAGCTGATCCTAATGGATAAGCTAGTAAAGTCCTTGGTAGCTATCTATGGATAGCTTCCCTTCCTTAACTTTCTAAATTCAATAATCAAGGTAATTGACTGATTTTAAGGTTTAAGTTGATTAAATGAAACAATGTAGCTCAATCACAGCTTATAGACTTGTGAGGGTTATAAGAACTTATGATCCGTACCACTATCACTAGAGCTTTACTAAGAGAGCTTTTTTGATAATTTATTAGAAAACTTAAATATCATTACTTATAAGCTTGATTACTGTTGATTTACAAAAGTTGGACGATCTTGATTAGGTCCGAAATTAGGGGTAATACGAATCTGTTAGGCTCCGGTTCCTGTATCAATTAAGTTCTTGACTGTTATGAGACCTGCGCCACTAGAAACACAAAGCACCGTTGGCTTTACCGTGGGGATTGTCTCCCACGATTTCCTCCGGCGTGAGAGTAAGTAAACGTTTAGGTTTTGGTAGAAAGTTAGGGTTATTGCGGGACTACCTTAATGGAGAGCCGAGTTGATCTTTATATACTCACCAAAACCCTAATTGCGGCTTTGTCCTAATAATTAGGGTAGTACCCAAGAGGCCCCACCGTTATTTAGTAACTAGTGGCAACCTCATGATTATGATTCTTTCGTAACGGGTGTTATAGATAAATGGCGCACAGTTGTGCGCTAGTTTGGCCTCATGGGCCTAAATCCTTGTCAGCGATAAGCCCTTATGTCTGGGCTTCTCAATAGGCTAGGTTCCATTTGGGCCTTGGAAACCGTATTGAGTCGCTATGGCCCATTCATATGGGCCTGGGCTAGATAGTACTATTCGCGAGTAGGGTTCAGACCCGAGGTTGGACTATAAGTCATTCAGTCCCCAGTCTAGTATGCGCTTGGTAAGACCGCGGATGCTAGACTACAAATAGTCGCGGTAAATATTCCTGGATGCGTATTGTGGAAGAAACAAGAAATTGTCCCGCCCAGAACAATGAATCTGGTCAACTTGAGTCGCAAAAAGTGCCTCTTCGTAATTCGTGAAAAAGTAGCTAGAACATTGCTTATACGTTCCACCCCTACCACACGATTAGGACAAGTGGGGGACACGTGTTACTCATCCGGCGTCGTGTCAGTAACAACTTGCCCTATATAAGGGTTCGCCTCCATTTCACTGTTATTGCCACAGTAAAAAAGAAAATCTCTTCCACCACCATTGATAAAGCTTCCATTATTCAACAAAAATCATACACAGGTAATACGCGCGTGCGCCTCCAAACCTTTGCTTCGCAAATCATGGTGTTGCAACTTACTGATTTTACATCAGAAATAACAGATGAGGAACTTCGTGAGTTCACATCTGAGTATTACATCCCATCCGCACTGCACCCGGTAGTGCCGGCTGCGAGTGCGAGTATAGCGGATTTCCCAGTGGGGAAGGTTGGGGTATACACACGGTTCTTTGAATTTGCCAATCAACGTGTACCCACTTACTGTTGTTATAGTGCAAGTCCAGAATTATTTTTCGTTTCAATTTCCCAATTGCACTGCATAGGCGCGGCAAAAAATAACCAATTTGAGGTCAATTGCGCCTTTGGCATTTCATCCCACGTCATTTGTTCCGCGCCTTCTATCACACCTCTTGGTCAAACGGATGGGTATCGTTTTCCAAGCGCGCCGGGCGTTTGCAGTGCTATACTGAAAAATTAGATGCGCTAAGGCGTTGGAGGGAGATGTTCTTCTGGGTCTTATGCACAGAACCTTGCCGAGGAAAAAATGGCACTGCTTGTCAAGGTAGAGCAAGAGCGCGCGGATTCTGCGGAGTACAAGGCAAGTTGTCACTGGGCTGTGAAATATTTGGAGGGGGGTAAGAATAATCATTTTGCAGGGTTGGATGAGTTTCGCCAAAGAGTGGAGGGGCTGTTAGAGAAGCAGGAGGAGAATTTTACGCAAATCAGTAATTTAGGAGTATGAGAGGAGCTTTACCTCACATGTTGTCGCCATTGACTGAGGGCTAGGTGCTCATAAGCCATGGGCTGCGCCTTGCTGCCATGAGCACTTTGGAATCTCAGGAGGTCAAGCAGTCATTTGGGGATGTTGTGAAGTGTGCATTGGCACGTGGTAAGGCGGAAGAGGTGGAGGCGATGAAACTGTTAGAGCTACCTCATATTGCACAGCTGGAGCGTGACCAGGATTACCCCATAGATGTGATAATGGCGGGGTTAACCTTGGCTAGGCATGCCACCGAGGGCGCTGAGGGCCAGCCTGATTACTTTCTCAAGCTGGATGTGGCGCAACTGCAGGTTCCTATCTTTTCCCGTCCGCGTGACATCCTTAATCCTTTTGCACTTGAGAAGGAGATTCCGTTGAAGGAGTCTTTAGAGGCCCACGCCATAAGGCTTGCTAAGAAGAAGGGGGTGAAGGGCAAGGCAATATTATGCGGTGTTGGTGCAGCGCACATCCCCCGTTCTGATGGAGTACCAGTTAGCGTGGCGACTGTGTCACCTAAAGATAGTGAACTTCTGGGGAAGCTTGAGGAGGCTGGAGATGCTGCGTACCAAGTTGGCAGTTCAGAGCAAAGTCGTTGTCACAGCATCTAGGCTTTCTTCCTTGTGCAAACTTATCGTTTTTGTGTATGTTGGCAAATTTTGTTTAATCAAACTCATGGTTCTTTTGTAAAAGTTATCCTTTGGGACCCATAGTATGGGTTGTTTGTTGTTGTGGCTTGTGCGATTGTACGCACACAATATAAGTTATAAAAGTTGACAATATGTTTGTGCACAATTAGTTGCCTTTGCATGAAAGACTTGTTTGTGATGTGCTATTTGTCAAATTGTTGTGAACATAGTCATTACAAAGTTCATGACTGCAAAATATGCTAAGTTTACATGTATGGGTTGACATTACAATTACATGCGGCGTACCGCTAATACCATATCAAGAAGTCAAAAGTTTTGACTCCTAATTTGTTAAACGTGCACCGTGTGCGCTGCTGCGCATCCATCGTGGAATGCGCATTTAAACTTACTCCAACGTCTTGAGAGAAAGGTGTTTAACAAGGATTCATGATCCAATGTTGATGGGTTTGCAACCCTCTTACTCAACGAGTCATTTAGTAGGTTTACTCATCCTTTTCCCATCGTGGGGTTATTAGGTGCATGCACGCCGCGTAGGCACAGAATAATGTAACAACAATATTGATACATAAATAGATACTCACAATAAGCATGTAAAGTGAATTGTGTCGCGGAGTTAGCTAGAAACCGCGACATTTAATTAATACTTGCAAAAATAAAAAACATTTGTCTTAAAAAAAACATAAGTACGCATATACCCAGTGAGCACTTCCCTAAAGATAGCATTTCTTGAGATTGCAGATATTCCACGTGCGGGGCAACTCACGCCCATCCATGTCACGCAGCTTGTATGCTCCTTTTCCAAGTGCTTCCGTAACCTCGTAGGGTCCTTCCCACTTTGGTCCCAGCTTTCCTGTGTCTTCCGCGTGGCTTGCGTCGTTAGCACGATACACGAAGTCTCCTGGTCTAAATGAGACTCCTCGAACTTTAGCGTCATAGTATCCCTTCATTTTTAACTTTGCTTTTTCCTCACGTATGGCTGCTTGTTCGCGCCTTTCCTCCAATATGTCCAAGTCTATACGTCGCTCGTCGTCATTGGTTGCGATATTGACCTCCGCGGTACGAATAGTTGGCATTCCGATTTCGGCTGGTATAACGGCTTCCGTCCCATAGACAAGAGAGAAGGGAGTGTCCCCTGTGCTAACTTTTATTGTTGTGCGATGTGCCCACAAGACATGTGACAATTCCTCTACCCACCTGCCTTTATGTCTATCCAGGCGCGCTTTGATTCCTTCGCCTAGACTTCGATTTGCGCGCTCAACCAAACCATTGGTCTGTGGGTGTTTAACCGACGCAAAACGCTGTGTAATGCTTAATCTCGCGCACCAGTCTTTGAACGGGTTATCACAGAATTGTTTCCCATTGTCCGAAACTATTTCTCCAGGTAATCCAAAACGGCACACAATGTTATCCCAAACAAATCGTTTTACCTGATTCCCTGTGATTGTGGCGACCGCTTTCGCCTCGATCCATTTAGTAAAGTAGTCTATAGCCACGATAAGGAATTTCAATCCTCCCGCTGCAACAGGGAAGGGACCAGCGATGTCGATACCCCACTTGTGGAATGGCCATGGTGAGGTGATGGGTGTTAGCTCCTGTTGTGGTTGGCGCGGGATTGGTCTATGTACTTGGCAATCATTGCATTTCTTTATCATGTCGCGCGCGTCGCGGTGCATGGTGGGCCAGTAGTACCCAGACCGTAAGGCTCTTGCTACTACAGATCGTGGTCCTGAGTGCATACTGCATGAACCCGCATGAATCTCGCGGAGCACATAGTCTGCCTGAATAGGTCCGACGCATCGGAGCCATGGTTGTAGGAACGAACGTCGATAGAGGACACCATTTCGAAGTTTGAATCTCTGCGCCGTGCGGCGTATTCGCCGGGCATCCTTTTGGTCATGAGGGAGCGTGCCCTTGCTTATGAATTCGATGATAGGGGTCATCCACGTAGGATCCTGCTCTTCTATCACCGTAGATATCTCCATATCCGAGATGGATTTGTTCTTCAAGATTTCAACCAACACCTGCTTTGATAGGTGCGCGAAGCTTGTGGATGCGATCTTACTTAAGGCGTCCGCTTTTTTGTTGTCACCTCTAGGAACTTGCCTAATGGTGAATCTATCAAAGCCCTGGATTAGCGACTTGGTCTTGTCGAGGTATTGAATCATGTTGTCTTCTTTAGCCACATATTCGCCCAACACATGGTTGGCTACTAAACGGGAGTCCACATTCGCTTCTAGGTTACGTACACCCATTCGAGCTGCAATGCGTAGCCCCGCAAGTAGGGCTTCGTACTCCGCCTCGTTGTTCGTGGCTGTGAATTCAAAGCGCAGTGCGTAAGTGAATTCCATTCCTTCCGGGTTAGTGAGGATGAGGCCCGCGCCCGACCCGTCCACACATGACGAGCCATCCGTAAACAAGATCCATGGTTCTTGAAGTTTTACTTCGCTCTGGGGGGGTACAGCATCGGTTTCTGGTTTTTCGATGAGAAAATCCGCCAGTATCTGTCCTTTCACTGCGGTGCGTGGTCTATAAGAGATGTTATGCTCCCCTAGCAACACGCTCCACTTTTGCAATCGCCCCGACGCATCAGGTTTAGAGATAACCTGTTTGATGGGTTGATCTGTGATTACCACTATTGGGTGCGCTTGGAAATATCTGCGCAGTCTTTTGGCGGCAAATACTAACGCCAGGATCAGCTTCTCCATTGCGCTATAGTTGATCTCCGTTTCCTTGAGTGCTTTACTTACGAAGTATACCGGTGTTTGTACGGAGTCCCTATCTGTCAGTAGCACGGCGCTAATTGCCCCATGCGTCGCGGATAAATACATAATCAACTCCTCCCCTGGTCGGGGTGCGACTAGCGTGGGAAGTGCTGCTATATGCTGCTTGAGCTGCGTGAAAGCTTCTTCTGCTTCTGTAGTCCAACGGAAGTCTCCCTTCTTCGTACACTTCTTGAGTGTTTTGAACAAGGGGAGTGACTTGTCTGCTGACTTGGATAGGAACCTGTTCAAACCGGCTAACTTCCCATTTAACGACTGGACTTCTTTCATCGTGCGCGGTGAAGGAAGTTGGATGACAGCTTTTGTTTTTTCTGGACACGGCTTGATGCCGTCAGGTTCTATCAAGTATCCGAGGAACATGCCTTCTGTAGCCCCAAAAGTGCATTTTTTAGGATTTAGCTTCATATTGATTTTTCGCAGTGCCCTGAAAGTTTCTACAATGTCGCGCACCAACTCGTCTTCGGTGTGGCTCTTTATAACAAGGTCATCGACATAGACTTCCAGGTTGCGGCCCACTTGCCCCTCGAACGCGTTATCTACCAGTCGCTGGTAGGTGGCACCCGCATTCTTTAGGCCAAAAGGCATCTTTGTATAGCAATAGACACCTTGACTTGTGTGAAAGGCTGTCTTTTCCTCGTCATCCTTGGCCATTTGGATTTGGTGATACCCCTTGTATGCGTCCAAGAAGCACTTGAAGGGGTATCCGCATAAGGACTCCACTTTCCAGTCTATCTCCGGTAGTGGATAGCAGTCTTGTGGACATGCTTTGTTAAGGTCAGTGAAGTCCACGCACATCCGCCAGCTACCATCGCTCTTTTTGACCATAACTGGGTTGGAGAGCCAGTCATGGTAATAGACTTCTCGCATGATACCTGCCTCCACGCACTGCGCACTATGAAAACAAAAGCACCGTTAGGCTTTACCGTAGGATTGTCTCCCACGATTTCTCCCGGCGTGAGAGGTAAGTAAATCGGTTTAGGTTTTAGTAGAAAGTTTAGGGTTTAGGGCGCGTACCTTAGATGAGAGCGAGGTGCTCTCTAATACTCACCACACCCTAATGGGCTTTGTCCCATTAATTAGGTTAGTATCGAGAAGGTCTCACCGTTATTTGTAATAGTTGGGCCACTCATGATTATGAACTCCGGTTCGTAAGGGATTGTGTTCTAGTACTGCACAGATTTGTGCGCTAGTTGGACCTCAAGGGCCTAAATCCTCGTCGTGATAGCCCATATGTCATGGGCTTCCCCATAGGCAGTACCATTTGGGCCTTGGAAGCCCGTATTGATGTCGTATGGCCATTATCATATGGGCTGGGTATAAGTATATTATTGGGTGGGTGCATGACCCGCGGTTGGACTATACGTATCAGGGAGAATATACCAGTGTGGACCACTGTGCAAAGAGTTGAATTCACCAAAACACGTTTGTTCCAAAAACGAGTTTATAACTCAAATAGATATTTCAGGTTAATACTGCTATGGACACATCTTTTAGTAAGCAGCAGCACCTAGTATCTGCTAGGAAAGTTAATACTGCTAGCCCCATTGTGAATGAAATAGACAAGAAATACTTTTATAAGTTTTCCTTCACTATTGACGACCATTTAATAGAACCAGCCCAAAGCAAGTTTTAAAATCATAAAGTAAATACTGCTAGGGACAAAACAGTTAGTGCTGTTGGGGGCAATAGGGAAACTGCTGTTAAGGCCTCAGCAGGTTGTAATTGGAGATCTAAAAGACATAACTGGAACCAAGTCTCCAAATACAACAGTGGATAAAACTCTAGTAAAAATGTTAATTTTAAAGATCCACTAGGCAGACCCAAGTCAGCAATGGATTGGGACCCTAAAGAGAATACGAATTTCTCTCTATTTGAAGTGCTGGATGATCACAAACATTCTTTAACGAACAAAGGCTTGTTGATAGTGGATGTTACGGCAACATGACTGGGAACAAAGCCTACCTTGTTGAATATCAAGACTACAATGGTGGCCCTGTTGCTTTTGGAGGTAGTAAAGGTCAAATAACTGGTAAAGGTAAACTAATAACTAGAAAGTTAGATTTTGAGGATGTGTACTTTGTGAAAGAACTAAAGCAATTTAATCTCTTTTCTGTGTCACAAATGTGTGACAGGAAGAACAAAGTTCTCTTCACAGACTCTGAATGTCTTGTGCTATCTCCTGACTTTAAGTTGCCTGGTGAAAATCAAGTAGTTAACTTAGAGTCCCAGATAAAACAATATGTCTAGTATTCAACTAGATACAGATGTTCTATGGAGGTTTAGCTTGTTTGATTGTAAAGGCCACAGTTGATGAATCTAACAAATGTCATAGGAGGCTATGTCATGTAAACTTTAAAATTTTAAACAAACTTGTAAAGGGAAACCTTGTAAGAGGTTTACCTTTAAAGATTTTCAAAATGACCACACCTGTGTTGTTGTCCGAATAGAAAGCAACGCAGGCTCCTGTAAGACCAAAGTAGGGAGCTTATTAGTGAGCCTTACACTTTGCCATATGGATTTATTTTGACCCATCTATAAGGAGCATAAACCATAGGACTTAATACCTTGTCTATCACAGATTGATTTGAGCAGGTTTAGTTTGTGTGTTTTTTAAGAACTAAGGATGAAGCTAGTGGAATCCTTAAGGACTTTATAAGACAAATTGAGAACCAATTAAATCAAAAGGTTAATATTATTAGATGTGATAATGATACAGAATTCAAGACAGGGCATTATTGAATTCTGTAGGTCAAAAGGGATCAAGAGGGATCCAGGTATGCAGAACTCACAATAAAGTGGAGTAGCTGAGAGAAGACCATGACCCTAATGAGGCTGCATTAAAACAATGCTAGCAGATTCATTTTACTAAAACACTATTTGGGCTAAAAGAAGTTAGTATTGCTTGTAACTGTCCTTTATAGGCGTGTTAGTGACACGGCCTCAAGCAAGACACCTTATGACCTTTTATAACTGGTTAAAATACCAAATCATAAGCTTATTTAAGACTTTTGGGTGCCATGTGACCATCTTGATCAGTGCCCCACTAGGAAAGTTTGAAGTGAAAGTTCTGATGAAGGTTTTTAGTTGGGGTAAGTTCTCTAAATAGCAAGGCTTTTAGGGTATACAATTTAGAAACCAAGAGGGTTGAAGAAAACCTGCATATAAATTTTTTAGAAAATAAACCTAATGTTTTAGGGAAAGGACCTAATTAGCTGTTTGATCTTGATTATTTATCTGATTCAATGAATTATCAGCATGTTACTGCAGAGAATAAAGCTAACAAAACTACAGGTCCAAAAGAAGCTAATCATAGTGCAGGTACACAAGATAATATTAATGCAAGAAATTCTAAAATAGAAGCTGAACCTGCTCAAGAATACTTTGTACTGCCAATATGGTTTTCTTATACTTCAACAGTCAAGAGCTCAGAAGCAACGAATAGTGGTGAAAAGCCTAATGGGGATACTTATTCAAAGACAAATGAGGAACCAATAGTTCAGGAGGATCAAGCATTTTTGGAGGAGCTTGAAAGGCTTAAAAGACAAGAAAAGGAGGCTAATGATGCAGCTGAAGCTCTAAGAAAGAAGTTTGCTCAAGGTACTGAGGATTTGCTTCTTCAAGCAGGAGCTGCTAGAGCTACCAGTACTAACACAGTTAATATTGTTAGCACACTAGATAGTACTGCCAGTCCTTCAATAGTTTTTAGTGCTGGGGACCATCTTACCCTGATCTAACCAACTATGTTGATCAAGATGACTCTCAAATACCTGATCTTGTGGATATTTATGGCAATCCAAGTAATGGGATTTTTACCAATGCATCTTATGATGATGAGGGTGCAGTGCCTGACTTCACTAATTTAGAAACTACTATGAATGTTAATCCTATTCCCACATCAAGGATACATTCCATTCATCCTACAACTCAAATTCTTGGAGATCCAACCTCAGCAGTTCAGACAAGGAGCAAAATGAACAAAAGTTCTAGAACACATGCTCTTGTAAGCTATATTCAAAAGCAGAGAAGAAATAATCATAAGGATTTCCAGCACTGCTTGTTTGTTTGCTTCCTTTCTCAGATTGAACCCAAGAAGATATCTCAAGCTCTTAAAGATGAAAGTTGGGTTGATGCTATGCAGGAAGAGCTGCTGCAATTTAAGATTTAGAAAGTTTAGATTCTAGTTGACTTACCTTTTGGAAAGAAGGCAATTGGGACAAAATGGGTTTACAAGAATAAGAAGGATGAAATAGGTGTTGTAGTTAGAAGTAAGGCAAGGTTGGTTGCCCAGGGATATAGACAAGAGGAAGGGATAGACTATGATAAGGTTTTTGCTCCTGTGGCTAGGATGGAAGCCATCAGGATCTTTTTGGCCTTTGCTTCTTATATGGGATTCATAGTTTATCAGATGGATATGAAGAGTGCCTTCTTTTATGGCACAATTGATGGGGAGGTGTATGTGTCTCAACCTCCAGGTT